>JADLZL010002937.1:0-201902 GCA_015844335.1 Chrysopogon serrulatus | reverse complement strand
CTGCTGCTATGGAATTGTGGATCAGCAGGTACGCCGTACATGTAGATTTGAAAAGAAAAGGTGACATAGGGCAAAAGATCTTTCATTTACCAAGGAAATTGTAATTAACATGCATATACGTATCTACAGAAAAGTTACCAAGCTGGTTCAACATGAATACAGTAGTTTCACAGTTGTCTCCTAAAAAAAGGTGGAGTAACATTTTGTTATCTGCAGCTTTCCATTTTGTTATCCCCCACACCCCCACAAACGTCGCGCAGTCCGCAGAGATCCGCATAATTGAAGCAAACATATGCACGCAGACAAAACTAGCAACTTGTGCTCGCGGGAAAAAGAATTCAAGCTCACTTGTCCACTATTATTCTTGCTCTCTCTCCTTTTAATAAAAAACGTGCCAAAGCATGGTCGTGAAAAAAACTACAGTATTATCTCGCTCTTACACCTTTCCAAGTTCGCCTCTTTTTTGTTCGTTCCAGCTCCAGGGCGAGACCGTAGTTCACGTCTCAGTGGCCTTGCCCCGTCAACCACGTCACCATTCCATATATGAACTTACACGATGAATGACCTACATTCTATTCTTAACCATACCTGTACATGTGAGTGTGTAAAGAAGCCGCAATGCGCATAGCATGCATATGCACTTATTTTCGTTTTTTTTATCAAAATATAAGACACTACACACACGCTTATTTTCCTATAAACACACACATACACACTTTATTTAACCGACGATATGAGCACAATTGAGAGACCGACTTGACAGATTCTAAAGATGGACAAAAGTACATGCACAATAGGGCCATTTCTCCTAGAACAAATAAATACAGAAAAATCCAATCACCCAATGCCAAAACTAGAACTAACCTAAGCATTATATTGTACGCTCAGTTTGCTACAGCACCAGCATGCATGTGTGTGTGTGTGTGTGTGTGTGCACAAAAAAAAAATACCAGTTCACATCTAGCTACTACAGAAGCAACACCTGCTGCAGCAGCCTTTCTTTCGGTAATGACTAATTTTTTGACGGAGAGGTAATGACTAATTAAAGAGAGAGAAATTGTTCGAGGTGCTAAAGTGTGTATCTAGCGAGATCTAGGAACATGTAAACGTCATCTCATCTTTGGGTTTGAACGTACAAAGTTTTCATATAGTTTCTGAAAAGGTCAAAACAAAGTGAATAAAATAATATAAATCTATAACAAATGGGCCGACATGACAAGAGAGGGTTCAAGCAAAGAACGGTTCTAGTTAAGCGCTTTAATTAGTACTACAAGCTTATTATGTTTCGGCTGTGATGATGATGAAGTTAAAGAGGGAAACTAAAGGAGCAAGCACGCACTAGCTGGCTATTTGTGTTTCGATGACTCCTCTTACAACATGCGAGCATTAGCACTGAGGACACCCTTAATAGTTAAGCAAACTAATAGTTAAGCAAATTAACTTACTCATATTGTCACATCATCTTACTGTTTCTTTGGGATGATTGTATGTCATTATTTGGTTGAGTTGATCGGATTTGTTTTGTGTTTGGTCAGAAAGAGAGAGAGACGATGTATATGACAGTTTTGGATCCGTTAGTACCCATTAGAATACACTATGTCTGGACAAACAATGTCACTTAGCGTATGTTGCACTACACAGCCGCCCAACCCAGCATTGCTCTGTCCAAGCCTTCCAACTTCTCTTCATCCCCCATGGCTCTTCTAACCCTCTCCGCCTCTCCCACAAGCGGTCATGGGTTGTGCCAGCCGAAGTAGGATGGTAACCATGGAATGGGATTGTTGAGGGCAGGGACCATTGGTTGCAAGAAAGCCACGGCTCCACACCTTGCTAATTTTACGGTAGCACTGATGTCCCACCTCCTGCACAGAGAGGTGTAGAGAGAGGTCGATGGTGGGTGTGGGTACGTACGTTACGTACGTAGGACTCATGAGCACGGATTAGAGTTTGTCTAAGCACTAACGCATATGGAAATAGGAGTTAACTCTTCTCTCTCTTTTTTTTTTCTTTCTCTCTTCTACATAAGCAAAATACTAAGACGCATCTATAAAAATCAGTTGATGACATAGCATGGCCTCTTGTTGGAGCTGCCCTCAGGGCTAGAATATGATCGGTTTGCAAAATGACTGTCCTGGATCATCCAATCCGGAGACCAAACCTAGCTAAGTTGTTTTTGGTTTGTAGCGTGATCTGGATCTCTTCTCCGCAAATAAGTTATGCATCGCGCTTCAGCAAGGCAACGGCTAGACGATTACGACTTGAAGGCTGCGTGTCTGTTCTAAGAAAAACGGCGAACCGAACTCACTCTACTTGCACGTACGCGAGAACAACTCATGCCGGATGGTTCGCAATTCGTGGACGAAAAACACATTCTGAGGTTGTACTTTTAAAATATTCTTTTATATTAGTACAAAGATTTGTATTTCAAGGAGGAAAAAGAAAGAAGCATTTCATTTTCACACCAAACTTCGTTAGCGAAATGACGACACGTAGATACCTTATTTTGCGTACGACGTGCGTACGACCGTCCTTGCTTGTTCTCTCGGAAGTCCGTCAGGCGGCAAGCCAAAATTTGAGTGATTTTGGTTAATGGTTGATATCATATGGGTCATACGTACTACTACTAGGCGTTGTACTCGTACGCATACGAAGTGCTTGTGGCTCAAATCCATTGCCTCGTGCTTATTCGAATGGCATTTTTAAGTAATATATATAGAGTAACCATTTTTAAAGATAAAACACAACATTAAAAAGCACAGTTTTTCTTCCAATGCTTCTAGAAGCACCAGATCACTCGAGGTGTTCGGCTGGTCATATAAGCTGGCTGGTTTATTGTGAGAGAAAAATACTATTTGAATGGCTGATAAGCCCGAAGACAAGCGAATAGGAGACTGAGCGTTTGACTCTAAGGCGCTATAAGCATAGTCTGCTGAGATTCTTCCAAACCCAGTTTTTTTTTTTCCAACACTTCTAGAAGCACCAGATCTTCCAACGCTGGCTTCGGCTTCAGCATATCCAAGTGCGAGAGAAAACACTTTTGGTATATGAATGTGGAGCCACATTTTGGTACTTCTCTCGGCTTCGGTAGATGGGCAATGACATAGAGCCATGCCAAACATGCTCTAAGCCAAATCATGTATGTATGTCATGGATTAATCTATACCTAAATTACATATATATTTTTCAACCCACCTTCCCTAACAAATCAGGCAGTGGAGAGCTTCTTTCGTCCTGCTTTCTTTTTCTTGACCCTAATTTTAACACATACAAGTTAAAAAAAAACTTGCATACAACGATGATGGATATAGGGTGCGATTTTGATATGTAGGTATTGGGTCACACCTTATGTATCTTATGTATTTTGTAGGTGACTCAGACTCATGACCGGTGGCCATACAAGTTAGAACAACTCGAATCTAATGATGATGCAAAGTCTAATTCTTATACTTATTGGGTTGTCAATATAATACTCGTTCATGTAGTGGGTCCTGACTAAACGTGCCTATGGCTGTTGGTATACAAGAAAGAGATCGGTATTGATGAATAAATTGTTCGTGTGTTGTATAGGCATAAAAGGGCCTGTTAGAAGGGAACATTATCTAGTGCAAACTAACTTCCCGTGAAAACTTCGTGCAAACCACGACAAAAAAAAGTCATCTAAATTCACCAAAAATTTCATACATGTAGATGATATGATAATACACAACCTTGTAAAATATCTTGTTCAAACTCGAAGTTCGTTTGTAAGATATAAAAATAACAAATTTCTAATCAATCATGTGGACAGATTTCTGGCTTAAATTTATTATTTTTATATCTCACAAACAAACTCGAGTCTAGACAAGATATTTTACAAGGTTGTGTATCATCATATTATCTACATGTGTGAATTTTTTAGTGAATTTAGATGACTTTTTTGTCGTGGTTTGCACAGGTTTCCACGGGAAGTTAGTTTGCACTAGATACGTTCCCCTGTTAGAATTACTGCACAACACAGCTTACTAGTAACACAAAATAACTAATTTCAAATATAAAATCAATGCAAGATCATCATCTACTCACAGAACAAAACATATATCACACACATAAATGGTGGAAATAGTAGTAGTCACAACTGGTTGAAACCACTCTTTGCCTCAATATCTAGACACTGGACAACATAGAAAACCCCAAATATTGATAAAAACCACATGATCAAGCCAGTGGGATTACAACTAGTTCATCTATCAATAGCACTAGAGGCAACTATACAAAAGATTAACAGATCTTAAACAACAACAATAAGATTTGGACTACTGTTTAGGGATTATGGTGAAGAAAGATCTCTAAGGATGTAGATCTATAGCTTCACAATCTTGCAGACGGACTCTTCGTGATCTATTGCAAGATCTCCCTTATCTACCTCTTTTCTTCTCTTTTTCTTCTCTTTTGGAGGCTCTCTTTGGTGCTCATGAATGGGCTGAACCTTAGCAGCCAAAAATGTGGTACATGGCCACGTTCTCGATTCCGGAGCATTTATATTCTCATGTTATAAAATAATATACCAAGTTCCCATTCACTCGTGTGAACATGGCTGCTAAACAATTGAACTGCTCTCGGTGTGTGTTGTGTGTTTCCTGATGCTTCTCCCCCTTTTCTTGTAAGCCAAGATGTAAAAATATTAGATTAGTAGATGTATATAAAGTTGGTCCACTTGTACCTATGACGTGTGGGTCAAGGCCTGCATAGTAGAAGCAATTATTCTTCTCAATGTCCACCCCTGAAGAGGATTTTCCAAGAGGAGCGTATCTAGACGAGGTCGGCTCAATTGCCACAAATTCATATTGTTTATTTCATTTTTACATTTGGTTTATGTCCCAGGCTAAAAATACTTACATGTGTAAGCCAGAAATTAAACTATCCTCAAAAGGTTACCAAAAGAAATCAAAGCTTGCCCTCTGCAACAAATAAAAATGCTAATGATTATTTAAACAAATAGAAAACTGGCGGCAAAGAAAGATTGTATATATCCAACCTAAAAGTGTGTATTTCCGATTGCAAAGCACAGCCACATTTTCTAGGAAAAATTTAAGATGTCTATGGAACGCATGTAGCCATTATAAAAACAAAAACAAAAACAAATCAATCGTCTTTACTAAAGAAAAAAAGTTCCCAACGATCAAGCTTATTTCCCTTCAAGATTAATTCCTCAACCTAAGACGATGCTTATGCTAGTTTGCATCCTCAATCTTCTTCCTGTTATATCCTGTATATGGAGGAATTATGGATGGATTCTAGCCGTTTAACCCATTAGGCCTATTAGGCTACTGCGACGAGTTTCGGCCCATCTAAACCCACCACGAGCCCATCCCGAAGAAAGCGACCGAGCCGGATTCTCTTCTTGCAACACAAGAAAGATCCGGACAACTCGGCAAATCGAGGGCCCCAGTTTCCCCTTTCCTGACCGCGCCTCAGAATTCACGACAGACCGCCACAAGCAGCTTCAGACTGGGCATTAACGTTTCAGGCAAGGGTAATGGCAATAGCAATGGCACCAGAAATGTACTCAGGCATTAACCGGCAAGCAAAGCAACCCAAATAACCCTTCTAAAATAGCCTCTCACCCCCTCTCCCAGCATCTCTATCTTCACATACCCATATCAAAAATGCTGGGCGAGCCTGACACTGCAAAAAGCATTCTGCCCACGATTACGCATCTAGTGCATTTCCTTTTGCTAGTATATTAGCATTCAGCAGTAATGGAGCGTCCATTTTATTGACCCCGTTTTGCTATGCTCTCGATATGTTCTCAGCAAATGGATGAGGAGCCCAGTCAGTCCCAAGTTGGCCCCTTGGCTGAATCAGAGTGAAATGTGAAACAATCGTTGTCAGACGAAACAATCGTTGTAAGACAAAATATACAGATATGACATTAGCCCTAACCAACCCAAATCTTGATTTATAAGTAATCGAGAGATATAGGACACGAAAAAATGGAAGCAAGATGTTTGAGACCACCAGCCAATCTGCAACTACAAATGCGCTAGCTAGGAGAATTCTCAAGGACACCTGAAGTATATCAGAGGCAATGCATGAGCTGAGAACTTGTAGAGCAGACATCCAGAGAGATCTTAAGGTACTTCCTTTCATGGCATGAAATTGTAATACACTGACTGGCCTCAAATTTCCCTCGAATCCAAAACAAACCAAGCACAATTTAGGCAGGTAAGAAAGAGCAGTATAAAGTTTAATCTATCCAGGGCTATTATCGCATACCAAAAGGAAGACACGTGGTGCGTATCAACTCAGACACTTCGCAAACATATTACTTCAGTTCCAGAATGAGTTTTGATATCACATTAGGTACTCAGGAAAATATAGTGGCGACATAGCTAGATGCATTAAACCTCAATGTTCTCTTAACTCAAAAATCCTAATCCAAAAGTGCATGTAAAGTGTAGCCATCTCAAACATCGAACATGACATCATTGAAACTTAAGATACTGCTCAAGCTTCAACAGCAACCCTTCCAGCTACTTGGTCCAGATCACGCCTACCCTGGGCAGTGATGAGCCGTCCGCTGCAACACAAAGTCCAATAAGCAAACTTATACCACCAGGAAAAGTTATTAGCAAGAGGGACATAGCAGTTCAATTACCCCTTGGGATCGACATCAATGATGCCCATTTTCTGCAGCTGCTGCAGGATGTTGCGTGAAATGGCACCGCTGCTCTTGCAGAAGTGTGGTGGGCGGGAGCCATTCCTCTGGCGGCCTCCGTAGATCTTCTGGAAGCCACCAACACCAATGCCTTGCCTCAGGTAGATCTTCCTAGCAATGGATGCTGCAGGAAAAGAAAAATTAAAAAAAAAGAACTGATTGGAGTGAAAATCTGGACATTTAAGTTTACAAATGATTAGGAAGAAACAAAATTCCTCACCAGCCCTGATGTAGTACCAGTCCGGGTCATTCGGAGGGAGCTCCTTGAACCTTGCAGTCTTCACGATGTCAACCCACTCAGGGAGCTCCATCTAACAGAAGACAAAGGATACTTATAAAAGAGATTACACATAACAACATAGGAACATCGTCATTATTGATACCAGACAACCGATTAAATGAGGTATAATATGAACGACAAAAACCACTTCAGAAACAGGTTTTCGACATATATGATCTAGACTTGAATGAAATAAAACATGTCTATTGCAACTAGAAACAGGTTTTTCTTCACAGATATTGCAATTAGAAACAGGTTTCTCTTCACAGAGGATCTAGTCTTGAATGAAATAAACCATATCTATTGCAACAACACCTACCGCCCAAGACCCAGAGGCCAGAACAACAGTGTTTCTTATGCCTAACAAAGAGCATGTGAGCAAATCACTATCTAACCTACCAATGAAATGCCCAGAAGGCACAAAGCAAAAACGGTGAATTCCCTTCCTGTGTCACTTTATCATATAAAATAACTCCTAAGTTATGGCATCAGACATACAGTTCGCAATATCACCAAAAAATTGCTCATTCACATGTCACTAAGTACGAGTCCAACGAGAGTAAACCAGACGCAAGAGCAGTCCGCTGGTATAACCAGATCAGCTGATCAGCAAGACGCTCCATGGATCCGGACAGGGTCATCTCTGCTGACTGCCGCGGTGCGAAACAATGCGATGTCTAGCCTCGAATCAGATGGGGAAGTAGGCGAGTCGGGCAGCGTTACCTTGCCGGAGCGCTTGAGGTGGGCGGAGTACGCCTTGACGAACTCGTGGGGGTTGACATCCTTCACCGTCCTCGCCGTAGATGCCGCCATCCTGCCGCCGCCGCCGAGAGAGAGGCAGGTAGTGTCGGCTGCTCTGGGGCTAGGGTTTGGAGGAGCGGCGTCGGAGGCGGAGGCTAGGCCTTATATATGATGGGGTTCGGCATTCGGCCATCGGATGGAGATCCGACGGTTGAGCTGTGTTGGGTTTAGGGTTTAGGAGAGGGGACTGGGGATGGGCTGAGAGGGTACGAGGCCCATTAAAGCCCACGAGTTTATAGTCCGAAATCGGGCCCATCTAAGCCCACCACGAGTCCATCCCGAAGAAAGCGACCGAGCCGGACTCTCTTCTTGCAGCACACGAAGAAAGATCCCGAGAAGAACTCGGCTCCACCGGCGTGCCGGTGCCTTAGCCGCCTATAAGCAAAGCGGGAGAGCCGGGCCTCCCCTTCCCGCAGAATTTTCAGAAGAGATCAGAGCGCCGGCGAAGCACACAAGCATAAGTGTCGCGAGGGCGTGAGGGCATCAGTGAATCTTGGGAGCAGAGGCGATGGCGAGGTTCGACCCGTACGAGAACAACGGCGGCACGTGCGTGGCCGTCGCCGGCGCCGACTACTGCGTCGTCGCCGCCGACACCCGCCTCTCCGTCGGTTACAGCATCCTCTCCCGCGACCACTCCAAGATTGCCCAGCTGTATGTTTTCTGAACCTCTCCCTTGACGTGTATCGAATCTCGTTGTTGATTTCAGACAGAGTCGGGTCGAATTCGGTAGCTCTGACTTGAGATCCCGCTCCCCGGTTTTGGGCTCGGATAGTCTTGTAGAGCCTCGCATGTTCTTCAAGTTATGATTTTGTGCCTCCTCGGGCATTGTTTCATTACGGCTGGAAATCTGTAGTTTCTGTTCTGAAATTTAGTGTTCAGTATCCAGTTTGTTGAGAAATTGCAACGCTTTCGAGTGATACTAGTCCGGTCACGATTTCGAGTGCACCTGGATATGCAAACGGTCTTTGAAACATAAATTTAACCACAAATTGTCAAAGTTACCATTAGCCATATCACATGTGTTCTAAGATGTCTCTTATAGTGCTGCTATCAGAATCTGCAGCATTTTCTAAATGAATATAAAGAAATTCGTATAATGGTGCTATCATGAGCTACAATGTTTTTTGAACTATATTGTGTAAACAGAAGAAATTATATTGACTGGTACTAAATGGGATTTATAAATGGAAAAATATGATTAAACATTTATCATTAGGCCCGATCAGTTGTGATTTTTTGCTGCAGTGTTGTAGCCTGCTGCTGCAAGATAGTATCAGCCAGATAGCACAATAGCGAAAGAGAAACTTCTGGTGACTAACAGTGGTTGCAGCAGCTACATATGTAGCACTTCTGAATTCTGGTCAGAACGATTATATACCAATTTTAGAAGATAATTTTTTTTACCACAGCTTGGTGATTACCACAGCTTGGTGATTTTAACATTCTCTCGGCAAATTGTCTTCCAAAGTGAACCTGCCTTATTTTTATAATAACAGAAATATCTATCTGATATTGTCACTGAGCTAATGCTTTCTCGCTTCCTTTAAAACAGGGCAGACAAATGTGTTTTGGCCTCATCTGGGTTTCAAGGTGATATCAAAGCTTTGCAGAAGGCTCTGGCTGCTAAGGAATTGGTAAGTCACTATTCTTTGAGCTGTTGAACTAGTTGTGAGACCTCTGTTAAGATTATTGTGTTTTTGCTTGTTGCCGGTTGACCACATCAACATTATTATTGCAATAGCCTGATATTCAGATGAATTATATGTTGAGTGTTGACCATCTCATGTGTTCCATTTTTCTCTTAAATTTTAAAACTGAGAGGTTGTGTTTTCCTGAGAAAGAAAATTATATGCTTGAACTTTCCCTGAGAAAAGGGCCACCAGTACCTAAGAATGGTGTGTCCAACAGCTCTGTATTATTCAGTTTTGATCATGACTGCATTGGCATTGTAGTTAGCTAGAATAATGCAGGCAGTGTTGTGTCACCCTGAACCACATCAGTACAGGTCTGTGATGATTTTTTGCATTTCCACCTTTTCAGATCTATGAACACAACAATAACAAGAAGATGAGCTGCCCAGCAATGGCTCAACTTCTGTCAAACACACTCTACTACAAGAGATTCTTCCCATACTACACTTTCAATGTGTTGGCCGGACTGGACACCCAAGGTAGAATATGACTTGAGTACTAATTTATATTGACCGTTCAATGTGATCATGCCTGAATCATCTCTTCTCCTGTGACAGGTAAAGGATGTGTCTTTACATACGATGCTGTTGGGTCTTACGAGAGGACAGGTTATAGTGCTCAGGGAACAGGTTCAGCGTTGATGATGCCTGTTCTTGACAACCAGTTGAAATCCCCTAGTCCTCTCCTACTGCCAGCTCGGGTGAGTTCTAGCTCTCACAAAAATTTCAAAAGGAAAGGCTTTCGTAAACTTGAACTGCTTACTCCACTTGTATGGATGTTTCGTTAGCCTTGCAATGGCCAATGATAAGCAACGTGAGAATAAAGAATTATGTATTTGTTGTAACGCATCAATTTTAATGAACAAAACTTTTAATACAAATGTTGCTTTTCGTTCAGGATGCAGTGACACCCTTGTCTGAATCTGATGCGGTTGATCTGGTGAAAGATGTTTTCGCATCAGCCACTGAACGAGACATATACACTGTATGATACCTTCCTGCACTTTAGATTTCCAAAGATTATTAGTGATGACTAACCAAATTATTCGAATATTGCTGTTCCATGAAATTTGCAGGGAGATAAATTGGAAATTGTGGTCATCAATAGCTCCGGCACACACCGAGAGTACATTGAACTGAGGAAGGATTAGTGTAATGTTCCCATGTAACGGCACTACCGTTGTTATGCATAAGGATATTTGTGCTCACTGTTAGATGTCTGTGATTGAATATCCTGTAAACAGAAAGGTGTATTTGAATTTGCATTCTGTTGATTCTAGCAGGAGATGATTTTAAAGATGTTGCAATTCGTCATTTTATCTGATATATACATGATGAGACACCCTTTTGAGCCATTTGAATTGCTTATTACCTAGAGATACTCATAATTTCCTGACCATGGGGATAACTTTTATAACCTTGCTCCGTTCAAAAAAAAAAAAAGGAGGAGAAAGACAAGTTTTCATTGGGCATTATGTTTTTGACCCCAAAGTATATGCTCAGTTGCTCACTCAGTCACCTAATACCTACCAACAGAGAAAAACGTTCAAATTTGGGAGAACTATAATGTTACTTAAACTCAAATTAAAAAATCATCAATGAAGCAAAACCCCATAAAATTTCCCTAAAAAAATTCCTACAAACTCGAATGAACACTCAAGCTGGAGGAGCAACACCCCTGGTGACCGCATTCAAGATCTCCATGTAACCAACAACCCCAACCAAGACGTCATCCTCGCCGTGAGTAACCCAGATGTGCGTGGTCCTGTACGACAGCATCTGCGCCATGACGGCGGCGAGCGAGCTGGTGCTCCGGCACCTCAGCGCTGCGTTCCCGCCGTGGCTTGCCATCATCATCTGGCCGACGAAGCTGGCCTCGAACCCGGCCTTCCCGCCGCCGCGCCTCGACGACTCGTCGTCGTCATTCGGCGCCGCCATGCCGTGCCCGTCGACTCCCGCGGCGAAGTTGAGGGACGAGAGGGTCGCCATCGAGTCCGCGGCGGCGGCGTAGTCGCGGCGCCACAGCCTGTGCGCGGACACGTCGGCCAGGACCTTGTGCGAGCCGTCCCGGTTCGTCTGCACGACGGCGACGGCGCGGGGCTCGGAGGGGACCCTCCAGGAGGACTCGATGGCCGGCGACGAGGCCTCCACGTGGGCGTACCGGCGGTTGACGGCGCCGAGGGAGGAGATGGACTGCAGCGGCGTCGGCGCCAGCGCGCCGAGGCAGTTGATCAGGAAGCGGATGATGTCTTCCCGCGTCAGGCAGCAGTACCTGTCGCAGCCAAATGCCGACGCCGACCGCGGCGGTTTCCGGTCGACGACGGCCTTCGCCGAGGCTGCCGCCCTCGGCGTCCCCGTGATCCTCAGCTCGGCCTTGTAGAATGGCGCGAACGGCTTCTTGTCAACGACGGTGCACGCCTCCGTGATGTTCTTGCGCACCAGCACCCGCCTTGCTCCTTGCTTCATGAGCTCCACAATTTCGATCAACCTTGCACGCACGAATTGAAAGCTGAATCACAATGCAACGAGATGAACAAAAGAAAATGCGATGAAATGTGGCTTATAGAGAGAAGATGATGATCATGCACATTAATATTTAGACAAGAAATGGCATCATCATGTACAAATTAATGTGTCGCGCGTCACCTCGCGTGGGGCTCGACCTCCCGCACGAGCGCCGGTTCGTGCGCCACCACGTCGCCGGCGGGCGTCCTCATCGCCGCGGCCGCATCGCCGAGGTGGGAGGCCAGAAACGCGACGACGTCGAGGGAGCTGAGCAGGCCGATCACGGTGGCCGCGGCGGGCGCCAGGGGCGAGGCGCCGTCGCGCCAGACGGCCACATCGGCCTCCTGCGACGCCGGGATCGCCGCGGCCGCCGCGGAGAGCGGCGCCGAGGCCGGGACTCCCCGCAGCGGCGGCTTCCCGGCGGTGAGGTCGGCGGCGGCCGTGCGGTGGAAGACGATGTGGGCCATTCGCCTGACGGTGTGGGCCCACGCGTGGCGCGACGTGAGAGAGTCGCTGGCCTCTGGTTTTGTGGGGCCTTGCGTTTTTGAACAAATCTACGAGAACACCACTTTTTTAGGTAAAAGAAAAACTTTCAAAGAACACTTTTTACTTTAGAAAAATTGTCCACACGTGCTCATGCTTCCCAAATTTCCCCGATGAATTTGGTTTGAAACTATTTTATATTTTTTTTAAAAACGCCACATGTAGACGGGGAACTTGTTGAATTAAAAGCTGTATGTAAATCAAATTTCTGTTAACCAGGGGTGGGGAGCAGTTCAGACTTCCGAGTAAATATAAAAAATCTATGTAAGCATCGTGTATAGTAATGCAAATGGCGCTGCTGGCGGAACCAATTTTGTAGACAGAAAAAGACATATCAACTTCTGCTAAACAGTAGCAGAAAAAAGACATAACAAATGATGAACTCGAAGCTGCCTCAGGCCTCGGCCAGATGAAATTAAAGATACTCCATTCAAATGTTGCTGACACGTTGGTAAGATCGCAGTCTTTTGTTCTAAATTATAAATTATTTTGATTTTTAATATACACTCTCTGTTCTAAAGAATAGTTATTCTCATTTTCTAAAAATCAGTAATTTTTAAATTTAATCAAATATATTACAAAATATTAATATTTACGATACATAATTATTATTATCGGATAGATCTTTGAATATAAATTTATAATAAACTCATTTAGAGATACAAATGTACATATTTTCTACGTATCTAATCAGAGTTAAAAAAAAGTTCAACCACCATGTATTTCATAGCAACTTTTTTTTTAAGGATGAAGGGAATAACTTTTATTACACATCTAGATAATTATATCTAGATATATAATAAAAGTTTAACCAGAACAACTTAAAATTTAGAATGGAATGAGTGATATACTTTTGTGAACATTTTGATTTGTAAACAGTTAAAGGTCTATCGTTGCTAAGGTGTAGCAGCATATTATGTCACCTGGCTACTTTACAACAACTGTTCTTCTTTGTTTGCAGTGTATGCAAATATTAATTAAATTTTATTCTTTATATAAACTGCTATAGGAAACTATGCATTGGCATAGTTGGGTCTAAATTAAATTGCATTACCTCTCCTCTAGAAACTACATATAAAAAGAGAGTGTGTGACGTGCCTTGATGACGAAACACGGAAGCTTTGCTAAATTAAAATTTAAAGCACACATGTAACACGGTGTGAAACCGTAGTGACTTATTCGAAGAGCCTAGCTCGAATCTTACGTTTTTAAAGCAAAAACAAAAATAATCAGGGGTCATTTGAATTTTAAAACGACGAAGTGCAAGCAAGCAAACCGTATCAGCAAGACGCAGACTACAACTAGCTAGCAAAGTATAGATCCATATAAACCTCGTGCAATGCATGCAGATCGCGCTGCTGGCGCGAACCGATTTTGTAGACAGAAAAGTACAAATCCCGATGAAAATAAAGAAAACAAGTCAAATGCTGCTGACACATTGGTAAGACTACTAGTCCCTCCGTTTAAAATTATAAAAAGCATTTTATTTTTTAAGTACATAGCTTCAGTTACGTATCCATATAATTGTATCTAGATAATAAAACTTAAGCTAGAACGACTTATAATTTACATGAAAGGATAGTATTTTTTTTTTTTTTTTGCATGTTTTGATTTGTAAACTGTTGAAGGCCTATCTTTACTACGATGTAGCAGCACATTCACTACCGGAATCCTAAAGTATGCCGAAAGTGCCGTATATTTTGCCGAGAGCAAACCTAAAAGCTCGGCAAACCATGAATTTACCGAGAGCCGCCTCGGCAAACTCCAACCTTCAAAACAAGTCAGTTTGCCGAGAGCCACACTCACGGCAAAGAAACTCACTTTCGGCAAACACCTCTATGCCGAGAGCAACGCACACGGCAAAAAATAAACCCTCAGCAAAGGATTGACGGCGACTAACAGCCGTTCCCTCCGTTTACTTTGCCGAGAGGCATTAACCCGGCTCTCGGCAAACATAAGGACTATGCCGAGGGTAGTTTTACGCCCCTCGGCAAACGTCCCATTTTTCTTCTCCTTTTTTTGATCTCAAACTTTTTATGTTGTCTTCCTGCATTAATTGGGCGACATATTGAAAGATGGAGCAATTTTAAGAATTTTTTTATATTTCCTCTATTATTTTCATTTTATTAAATTTTTTCGGAAAATACGGACTTGAATCGCGAGTGCATCGAATCAGGCAATTCTATTCATGCAAAATTTATATTCGTGTTACTTAGTGTATTTTGAGGCCCGTGTCCATATGTAGACCCTAACTCTCACACATCGTGTTAATGAAACATGACGTTGACAATGGGGGCGAATTATTTTAAAATTGTATAAAACGCACACGAAGTCTGAAAATCATGAAACTTGACGAGGTCTCACGATATCATATGTGTAGACTATGGTAAAAAATTTGAGAATGTTTTGAGCACGGTGTCATGTCTGATGCTTACAAAGCCACGCTCGACCGACTTGAAGACATTATATCACATGTGATAATGTTTGGTTTTGTAAGCATCTTACGTGACTCCATGCTCCAAACATTCTCAATTTTTACCAGAAGCTACACATATGATATCGTGACACCTCGTTAAGTTTCATGATTTTTAGACTTCGTTTGCATTTTATAAATTTTAAAACATTTCCCCCCAAAGTCGACGTTATATTTCGTGAACACGAGGTGCGAGATTTATGGTGAACTCATGGACATGGTCTCCACCAGCAACTAAACAACATGGATATAAATTTTCCATCAACATAATTGCATGATTGGATGCACTCGCAGATTGAAATCCTTATTTTTCAAAAAATTCAATGAAACAAAAAATAATAGAGCAAATATAGCAAAAATTCATAAAATTACTCCATATTTCAACATGTTACCCCTATTTATGCAGGAAGTCTACTGAAAAGATTGGGATAAAAAAAAGAACAAAAAAAAAAACTTTGCCGAGGGCCATGAAATTGCCCTCGGCAAACAAAGACATTTTGTCGTGTGCTCTGGTTTTGACTCTCGACAAAGTATTTGCGTTTTGTATTTTATTTGCATTCACGGTTTCAATAAAAAAAAAGTCATAATCTTTGCCGAGAGCTTTGTTCGTTGCTCTCGGCAAAGGAGTTCAAATCTTGTCCATATGCTGTGAACTGAAAAAAAAAAAAATAATCTTTGCCGAGAGCATGGGATCTGGCTCTCGGCAAACCTCCCGCCTTATCCCTTCGGACACCCCTCAGCAGTCAACACACACACACCACCACTCAACACAGCACTCAACACACACCAGCTCACGCCACCGCACGACGCCGCCGCCTCCGCGCCCGGCCGGCTTTTTCCGCCTCCCCGCGCCCCGAGCCGCCGACCCTCGCCCAGCGCCGCCGCCTCACCAACCGCCCCAGCGCCCGCGCCCCGCGCCGCTGACGCCGCCCGCTCCCTCCCCGCGCAGCCATGCCGCCCGGCGAAAGCCGCCCGCCGCCGCTCACGAGGGTGCCGCGGCCACGCCCGGCCCGGCAAAGCCGCGCCACGCCAAGCGAGGGAGGCGGGCGCAGCCGCGCCACGCCCGCTTGCCGCCCCGCACGCCCGCCCGGCCGGCTTCGATGTGCTGCTACCGCGACGCCGGCCAAACACCGCCAGGCCCTTGTGCCTGGCCGCACCGCGCCCTCTTCCGACGAGGGGGGCCCCGCGCCGCTTTGCCGGACAGCGCGAGTGGCGGCTCGACTCCGACTCGCCGCCGTCTCCGACCCGCACCGGCAAGAGGAGCCCCGCCCCGCCGTCTGCTCGTCGTGCCGGTAGAGAAGAGGAGGTGACTCGGCCACGCGTATTTCACCCCGTCTTACTGTTGTGGTGTGGCTGTGTTGGTGAGCCGGTGCTGCATTGGTTGAAAGGTGGTGGTGTTGGTGTTTGAGGTGGTGATGGTGAGGTCGTCGTGGTGAGGCCGTGCCGGTGGTAGTGAGGCCGTGGCAGTGATGGTGTGGCGGTGGTGGTGAGGCCGTGGCGGTGATGGTTTGGCGGTGGTGGTGAGGCCGTGGTGATAGAGGCGGTGATGGTGAGGCCGTGGTGGTGAGGCTGTGGCGGCGTGTTTAGGTGGTGAGGCTGTGGCAGCGTGTTGTGGTGGTATATGTTCCTGAGCCTGTGTGCCATTATGTTTTCATATGAGATGTAGTTGTCGGCCATCGTGCCGTTGTTTTTGCAGGTTTCGAATACCTTACCGCGCAGGGGAGGTGCTAACCAAAATTTCAATTGATAGTGGGGTCTTGTTTTGTAGAGAGGCGCGCAAAGGAGTCGAACGGAGTTCCCCGACCGCCTCTTCCTCGCCGTTACGGGTCTCCGCCTCGCACCGCCGCCTCCTCACCACCCGGCCCCGCCCACGGCCCCGCTAGCCTGACTCCACCACCACCTAAGGTATAACTCATCTTTCCCATATCATAGTCTTATGTCACGTAAGCCAGTTAGGCGTCTCCCGTTCGAAATAGATAGGATTAGAGATAGGCAATGATTTACATATCTCTAACCCTATCTCCTTCGGATTGTTCGCGTTTTTTGGACAGCCTGAGTATACGTAGATGGGGTTAGTTTCTGTGTTCTGCTCCGATCCGAGACAAAGTTTCGGCATCACCTCTCTGTTGTTCTCCGGATACACACACTCCCTGCCAGGATGTGTATTTGGAGAACAGCGGGGAGGTGCTGCCGAAATTTGCCTCGGATCGGAGTAAGCATGGAAACTGCCCCCATCTACGTATCCTCGGGTGGGATTAGGACCTATCCTAACCTATTAGATGCTAGGAACATCATGTGCATGCAATTGATGGTCACATTACTTGCAAATATATATATGTTAGATGGATGACCGTGAGTGGATGTACACCGGACGCTCAGGTCCGTCTTCGTTCACCGATGAATGGATTGACAAGACCGAAGTTTTTTTGGAAGTAGCATTTGCCAGGGTTAAAAAGCAGCTTGTCACTTGGTGTCCTTGTAGCAGATGTCAGAACACGCGAAAACAAAGTTGATCATGGGTCAATATATTGGCAAGTATGGCTTTGTGGAGGACTACACACGGTGGACCTACCATGGCGAAGCCGATCGTGCGAGAGAGGAGGTTGTGAGGCCATGTGTTAGGGATGATGATGATGATGGGGGTGTAGGAGACATGTTACATGATTATCATGAAGCACAATTTGGTGAAGGATGTGGAGAGAAGGACCCAGAGCCAACCACAAAGGCGTATTATGACATGTTGGCTGCGGCACAGAAACCACTTCACGACAGGACTCGTGTTTCTCAGCTTGATGCCATTGGACGCGTAATGGCCTTAAAGGCCCGCGCAAGCCTTAGTCGAGACACTTTCGACGATATGTTAACAATTTTTGGGAGTATGCTTCCGGAAGGTCACATTCTGCCAAAAAGTATGTACGAGTGCAAGAAATTACTTCGTGCACTTAAGATGCCGTATGAGCAGATACATGCTTGTCCAAATGGGTGCGTCCTATTTAGGAAAGATCTCGCGGATGCAAACCAATGCCCGAAGTGTAAATCGTCTAGGTGGCTGCAAGTGGACAATGGTGAAGGTCAAACGAGGGATCTTGACATCCCCGTGAAAATCCTACGGCACCTCCCGTTCTTACCTAGGATCCAACGTGTAACATTCTAAATGTTAATCATATTGCATTGCACTTACATTAATGCATAAGCATCATTTTATATTTGATCATAAGCACATGCCATTGCAAGTTCTATGTATGCAACACATAATTATGTTTGATAATCTCAAAAAAATGGTTTAAAAGTGTTTAGAATTAAAATTGAGATAGGGTTTATATACAAAATTTTGCTAAAACATGCTCACATGTGATGATAATAGCAATTGTGCTTGTTTTCAAGTTACTAAGTGTCCTAAAGTGCAAGTATATGTTCTTCTCAGTTTTGGGGGTTAAGCCCTAAATAAAAGTTGTAGTACAAGTTATGTTCTACAAAAGTTATTTAAGGGTCCATGGTTGAATCTCCTTCTAAATTGCTCAAAAAGTGGACCCAAATCTGAATTCAGCGTAAATTGGAAAGTGGACTTAGAATTTTTTTTCTAAGTGTGGGATTTCAGTTTTTGAATTCAGTTTTCAGGGCAGTTTAAAATAGTTTTTCATAAACAAAATTCTGTCATCTGATGCATCACTTGATAGTGTGAAGTTTGGACTTTGCTTTCATGCAATTGGTTGGGCTTGGTGATCTAGGGTTTGTCCTTAATTAAATGCTAAAGAAGCCTAATTGCTGTAATTAGTTCACTTGCCTAACTGAATGGGAGTTTCATGTTTGTTTTAATGGTGTTTCGTGAGCTTGTAATTTGTAAACCGTGAAGATCTAGCTTTTGATCATTTAAGCGTAGCCGAGCACACTTATAGGAGATCTCAGAGGTGCAAGTGGTCTGTCTTTTGGCCACTTGAGCAAGAAGTTAAAGAGCTCTGAACTTCATGGATTCAGTTATCTACGATGAATCGAAGCGCAGCGGCTTTCAGCGTTGCCTTTGCCGTGCCCGACGACGATTTGTCGCCCGTTGCCACGTCGCGCCCGTCTTTGTTGGTTGCATCGCCTTTGGGGAGAAGTGAGTGGAGAGCCCCCTTTTGCGCCCATACCGTTGTCGAGCCAACCACCTCACCGCCCGTTCTCTTCTCCGTCTCTCGTACACCGGCGACACGGCAACGATCGTCCGGTTTTCACGCCAAGACGCAACAACGTGCTTTGCAGGCCGCGTGGATAGATTCATGAAGCCACTAGCTAACCCTCTGTTCTTGCCTAGCCCTATAAATTGACCACAAGGGTCGCCGTCGGCCGTTTTTCCGTTTACGCTCACCGTCGGCCGAGTTGCCTTCCACCGCAAAATTCACCGCCGTCAAGTAATCATTGTCAAATTCCACTTGACACTAGCTCCGTTACCTCCTTACGATTCGATTGAGTCTTGTTGCAGCTTTTGGCAACATCGAAATCGCTCAGCAAGCCACCTTCTTCCTCGCGGCCGGCCGGAGCGCCGCCGTGATCGGCTCTACCATCAACCCACTTGCTCCGTGAGCCAATCGACCTACCATATTTTGTACTAGGTTCGCCCTGACCTATAGAACATCATCAACTTGCCCTTTTCTCTTCCACCGTGCAGGACACGCCGGAACATCACCTGACCGCTGTGTTCACACCGCCGCCGTTGATCGTTACGCCGCCAACCTATCTCTGCAGTATCCCCGATCGAACCCGTGTTCGTTTTAGAGTTTTGGTGAGCCTCTGGTCATAGCGCCGTCGCATATTTAACCTCTACTATGTTATACTAGCCGGAACACAACCATGCCGTCGTGCTCTGCCTAGCCGAGCCGCCATGGCCATGGTCGAGCTCGAATGAAACCCTAATGCACCCAACCAACTCCGTAGATCGATGCACTAGGATACGGGGATCATGTCGGTGACCTCACCGCCGCCGAGGACCTCACCGACGGTGAGATAGCTGCCCGGCTCCGCCGTGCCTTCTCTGGGTGAGCGGGAAACGGAGGAGGGGAGCCGGGCTGGTAATGGGCCATGGTGGGCCGACTTGGACCGTGGGGTAGCGGGCCACAGTAGAGTTAGGGATTCTTCTTTTTCTTGTTTTGCAATTTGATGAATAGTACTGAGTTTTGTTTATTCCATAATAATATAATTAGAGTTCCTAAAATCATAGAAAATTTTGTATAGCTTCCTCATAGTCATGTATATTCAGGGATAATATGAAACTTAGATTTTGGACAGCTTCTGCATGAGATAAAATTACCTCTTTTAATTAATAAATGCATATTCTCTGATTTTTAGGGAATAAAATATTGATCCAAAAATTATGAAAATTATTTTACATTCATTTCATGGCATCACCAACCTGCACAAAAAGTTTGAGATTGATTTGAGAATGTTTTATAAAATCATTATTTCCAAAATTAGGAATAAAAGGAAAAAAGAAGCATTTGATTTCATGTATGTT
The DNA here is from genome assembly GCA_015844335.1 of Chrysopogon serrulatus. Taxonomy (NCBI): domain Eukaryota; kingdom Viridiplantae; phylum Streptophyta; class Magnoliopsida; order Poales; family Poaceae; genus Chrysopogon; species Chrysopogon serrulatus. Next base: position 181,425 of record JADLZL010002937.1, on the reverse strand, counting down.
TATTTTGCATGATTTAAATCCATGCTTTAATAGTTATCATCATATTTCACTGTCTATCTCTGAAGTACTTTGATTGGTTAGTTGATGACTTATGATTTCATGCTATGATTGCTAATTTTAATGACACGCATGTTTATATGATTTTTCCTTTTTAAAAGCAACACAACCATGTAATGTTTTATGTGACTTTAGAAGTTTTCATGTGAACCTTGGATTAAGAAAACCCCATGATCCTTGGTGATCCTCTTGTTTAGTGAGAAGATCATGATACACTAGATGATAGCAAATAATTGTTGCTTTCTAGTAATTATGTTAACCTTTCTAGAGAAGAGATATGCACATACTCAGTGTGTTTAGAAATAAGTGATGTTAGTCTATTTAACTAAATCTGATAATATAGTGTTGTCATCAGAGAAAGAGAATTGCACACATGGAACCTTATGTAGCTTTCCATTCTTGTCATTTTTCCCATGAGCATAGCATCATGTACCATGTCATGCCATAGCATCTTATCATCGCGCATCCTATATGCCTTCTTATTATTTATGCATCGCATACATTCATATAGGATCGGAGGAAGAGGTTCCCGCCGAGTACGTGGTGACCAAAGAGAAGAATCCACCGGAGTTGCTACCCGAAGGCGAAGGACGAGACTCTGAGCCATTGCCGAAGTACACTAACCTCGGACCCTCCACTTTTGACCAAGGCAAGCCCCGGAGCATCCTAAATACCTATTCTATTTTTTGAAATACAATTAATCCTTTTCTTTATATAGTACTGTTATGTGCATTAAGTTATCAGGGGTGGTTGACACCGTTGTTGCATGACTTCCTTGTCCACTAAAATGAAAACCGTTTATCTTACTAGATAAAATAGATAGATTATGCTTAGCCATGCTTAGATCATTAAGAAGTCGGATGATTTCCTCGTCATCTGCGCCATTTAGGAACGGTACATATGATATCCTTAATCATGAGGTGAATGATAATTGGAGACCGGACGGGATTCGGTGTTTGGTGATGCTACAAGACATGGAGGTCTTGTATACTTGTATTTTTCCCTGCCTGCAGTGTCGATTAAGGACCGTGCCGTATTCGGACATAGGTGTGAGATTGAACGTACCTTCACATAACGATCGAATAACTCGTTTTCGACCGTGAAACCGATTAGCTCGTTCGAGGTAGATTTTGAACCGTTAGCATTCTTGGGAGGAGAGCATACGTTGTGAGGGGATCGATCCAAAATCCAAAGAAGAACTACAAAGCCACGGGTCGTTGGGGTACTTGACCGGTGAGGATCGAGGACCATGAGTTTTGGGGCGGTTCAATCCTATCTTTCGAATAGAGTGAACGGTGATTCGCACGGGTGAGGTACACACTCGTGCGGGTGTGTGATACGGGCTTTACCTAGCTGGTGTAATCAATTCAATTGCCGTCTCTCCCCTGATAGTGAGAAACTCATACCTTTTCGCAGAGACGTAGTAAAAGAGATGGAATTCACTGTTGATATTGAAAGGATTATAATTGGTACCTCATCTCTAGTTAAATGCTGGTTACGACTCAAGTGTATATTTTTTAGAAAGGTGCAAACGTAGTTAAGAATAGCTTTATAATAAATTTGCCGCCAACATATAAAACTTTGAAATCTAATAATAAGCTTTTTCGCAGAAAGTTGCTAGCCAACAAACCCCACTATACATAACCTATCATTTATCCTTGGAGTTTTCTTTTATTTTTCCCTGTCAGGTAAGTCTTGCGGAGTACAATTGAGTACTCAGGGTTTTTACCCATCGTTGCAGGTGTTAACCTTTGTGAAAGCTTTGGCACTGCTTGCTTTAATCCTGTGGATGATTTAGATTAGTAAGACCAACGGGCATGGTCATATCGTATACTTCTCTCATCATGCTAGTAAAGAGGTTTGATGAAAAGTGGTGATATACTACAACCTTTGTTATTGTAATTTAGTAACAATGCCACTTTTACTCAAACATATTTGGAACCAATGTGTAATTATTTTCCCGTAAACTCAGTATAACTGATGTATGATGTTTCCTTAATCATGTGATCCCCGGATGCAAGTTGATTTACCGAGGTCCTTCGTGACACTCGGCCGGACTACCGGGTTTATTCGAGAAGCGGTGCATACGTGTCAACGTTGTTAACGGGGACAATTACACTTAATCTCGGATGGATTGGTCGGTTCTGTCACACAACGGCTGTATATGAACGAGGAATCAGCAAAACAGATGACATGGCACAAAAAAGGACGTCGATCTGGTCCCTAACAAGATGGTACATCCATCCGATGGTGAAGCATGGGTCCATTTTGATAGGATTCATCACGATAAAGCTCAATAGGTTCGTAACGCACGCGTGTTGCGCCGGCAAATGATGGGTTCAATCCTTACGGAAACTTGGCTGCCCCATACTCATGTTGGCTTTGTGTTCGTTATCCCCCTCAATCTCCCTCCCGGCGTCCTCTTTCAACAACGTAACATATTCATGTCGTTGATCATTCCCGAACATCCGGGCAATAAAATGGGTGTGTTCATGGAGCCTTTGATCGATGAATTGATCAGTGCTTGGGAGCAAGGGGTATGGACGTATGACCGAGCTACAAAGAGAAACTTCAGAATGTATGTTTACTATCGGTACTCCATGCATGACTTTAAGGCGTACGGCACATTCTCCGGATGGTGTGTTCACGGGAAGTTCCAATGCCCTGTATGCAAAACAACTCGAGATTCATTTGGTTGAAGAAGGGTGGCAAGTTCTCTGCGTTTGACCAACATCGACAATTCCTTCCCCTTGACCATCCATTCGCACAAGACATCAAGAACTTTACGAAAAGGTGTCGTGGTTGTAGACCCTCCACCACGATGATGACCCCCGTCGCGGTTCTTGCTCGGATAGAAGCTCTTCAGGTCAATGAAAAAGACGGCACTTTCGTGGGATATGGTGTACAACATCAGTGGACTCATAAGTCAGGCTTGGAAAGGCTCCCCTATTATAAAGACCTTCTTCTTCCACACACCATTGATGTGATGCACACTGAAAAGAATATTGCTGAGGCACTTTGGGGAACAATCATGGACATTCCTGATAAGTCAAAAGACAACGTTAAAGCTAGAGTGGATCTGGCAACATTGTGCGATAGACCAAAACAAAATATGATACCTCCTACAAACTGAAAGAATTGGACAAGGCCTCATGCTGAATTCACCTTGAAGAGGCCCCAAAGAAAGGAAGTACTAGAATGGTTCTAAAAGTTAATGTTCACTGATGGGTATGCGGCAAATCTGAGGAGAGGAGTGAACTTGAATACCCTGTGAATCAATGGGCTCAAGAGTCATGACTACCACGTATGGCTTGAGCGGCTTCTTCCGGTGATGATTCGAGGCTATGTCCCTGAGCGTGTCTGGCTTGTTCTAGCAGAGCTGAGCTATTTCTTTCGCCAGCTTTGTGCTAAGGAGTTATGCCTGAAGGTGGTTAAAGACTTGGAAAGGGAGGCACCTGTGTTGCTATGTAAGCTAGAGAAGATCTTCCCACCAGCTTCTTCAATCCAATGCAAAGATATGATTTTGCACCTCCCGACAGAGGCACGACCCAGGGGGGCCCGTGCGAGTTCCATTGGTGCTATCCAGGTTGAGAGAACTCTAAAGGTTGTTCGAACTAAATGTAAAAATAAATGCAAAATTGAAGCTTCCATGGCGAGAGGCATCCGTTACGAGGAGGTGTCAAACTTTACAACAAGTTACTATAGTGACAACCTTCCTAGTGTTCATAATCCGGCCCTTCGTTACAATGCTGACGAAAGTGAATCCAACCTTAGCCTTTTCCGAGGGCAACTCGGAAGTGCAAGTGGTTCGACCCCCAAGACCTTGGAACATGGAGAGTGGCGCACTATCATGTTATATGTGTTGACCAACCTTTCCGAAGTGGAACCATATATTCGATGCGTTCTCAATAAATTTGTATTCGAGTATTGGAGAGTGTCGCACATACATGTTATAATGTAACCCCCTTGTTACATGTTCGTGCAGGGAATTTCTAGATCAATTCAGAGTGGATCGAGGAACCCTACCACACGGGAAGTTGATACCCTTCTTAAACAGGGTACGGGAAATAGAAACCCCGAATTCATTTCTTGGTTCAAACAAAAGGTACCCTTATTAAACATGGTGGCCGTACTTATGACAACATTACAAGTTGCTCGTGCGTCCTTTCATTTGACATTATATAACACTCCTTCCTGCTTGTACATATAGAGCCAAACCGATGCGACTATGAGTCCGGAGTTGAGACAAGTTGCCGATGGCTGTGCCTATAGGGTCATGTCATTTAGCGCTTATGACGTGAATGGATATCGCTTTCACACAACAGGACATGAGCAGAACCAACCCAATCGAAGAACCACAAATACCGGAGTTTTTACGGCCGGTCTTAATGATGTCGAGTATTATGGAGTAATTGAAGACATATACGAACTCACATTTGAGGGTTGCAAACCTCTTAATCCTGTCATATTCAAATGCCATTGGTTTGATCCTGAAGCAACGAGACGGACCCCTAATCTTGGGCTAGTTGAAGTTCGAAGGGATTCTGTCTTACCAGGAGACGATGTCTATATTGTGGCTCAACAAAGCCACGCAAGTTTACTACACCCCATACGCCGTAGAACCGTCGAACGTCTTAAGGGTTGGGATGTTGTTTACAAGGTATCACCACACGGTAGACTACCTATCCCAAATAATGAAGATTATAATATTGATCCCAACACATATGATGGAGAGTTTTTCCAAGAATCCGGGCTACAAGGGAGTTTTGTGATTGACTTAACTGAAGTGATCGAGATGGAAGTAGATCTCAATGAGAGTGAAGAGGATGCTGGAGATGAGGTTCAAAATGCGAAGGACTTAGAATTATTTGAGCGATTACATATAGACGATGAGAGTGAAGAGGAGGTGGATGAACGCCGTATTGATCGGGATCAAGTAGACATGGGCGATAGTGATGATCGACTTATGATCCAAATAATTTCGACCCCGATGATTATTTCTAAAACATGTAATGCTATGTTATTTCTAATTTTATTAATGCTATGTTATTTCTAATTTAGTTTCATGCCTTTGTAATCCTATTTTTTATCTGTGCTTATTGGGTTATTCTTTTTAAATTGCGGGGAAGATGGTGGGCGGCACGAGGAACGTCGGTCGCTTTTACCTAACGCTGCCCGATGAAAGGGAGCAACCGACGAGCGTAAGGAGCAAAGAAAGGGAGCGGAGGAGGAGGACCTTGAGCAGCCCTAGAGACCGAGCGGGAGGCGGAGGCGTCGGCGGGAGCGGGAGGAGGAGGAGTGTCGGTGTTTAGCCACCGATAGCCTGCCACGGGGTTCCCGTAGCAGTTGATTCAGATCTCGGCGAACGACTAGAACTTCGGCGGTTTACGCGAGAGACACACGGTTTATCCCGGTTCGAGCCCTCGCCGCCGAGTAAAAGCTCTACTCCGGTCGTCCTTGGCCTTTTGCGTTGGATTGATGTATGATTGTATGTTGTTAGTGCATTTACAAAAGAGGGTGCTCGGCTCCTTTTTATAAGAGGAAAAGAGCCGAGCTATGGTTTCTAATCCTAGTCGGATCCATAGAAAGTGTTCTGCTTTTGATTACGAGGTTACTTTCTATTCGCCTAACTAGGATGATCCGTATTCTACTCGGATCCGTCCTTCTTGCTCTTGTCCCGACGGGAGCCGTGGCCGGTGAGTAGCCGCTCTACGTCCGTGATCGACAAGCCCCCCAACATTTCAAGTAGAACTCGGGGAGCGCCTTTACTACGAGTGATGCTTCGAAGTGGTCTTGCTGAAGAATTGTTTCCTTTTGTGCGCCATAGGCGCACTCATTGAGTGTAGCCCCCGAGCCTCTTGCTACTTATTTATAAGTAGCTGGAGGATCTTGAGAAAAAAGAAAAGTTGAGGGTGTATGCCCTGTAGCCCCCCCGAGCCTTCGTCCCGAGTTGTTTTTGTCGAAAAAAGTCGGGCGATGGCTTTTAGCCCGTTGGTATTGTAAGTGTGTTTCCTTAAGCGTAGCCTCCGAGCTCTTCCGAGTTCGTTGTAAAAAATGAGGCGAAGGCTCGTGACTTGCTTTAGCTGTAGCCCCCGAGCTTTTTCTGAGTTCTTTTTCTTGAAAGTAGTCGGATGATGGCTTCTGGTTGACGTGCGCCCATAGGTGCACTCATTGAGTGTAGCCCCCCACCTCTTGCTTTTTGGAACAAAGAGCCGAGGGTCCGTAGTAGCATGATGACTTTGAAATTGTAGCCCCCGAGCTTGAATTCTTTTCCTCAAAAGTAGTCGGGTGGTGGCTTTTTTGATTGACGTGCGCCCATTGGCGCACTCAATGAGTGTAGCCCCCGAGCCTCTTGCTTTTTAGAACAAAGAGCTGGAGGGTCCGAGTAGCATGATGGCTTTGAAATTGTAGCCCCCGAGCTTGAATTCTTTTTTAGCCGCAGCCCCGAGCTTTTTCCGAAGTTCTTCCTTAGCTGCAGCCCCGAGCTTTTTCCTCGAGTTCTCCTGTGTAGGAAACGGACAACGGCTCGTGACTTTGCTTTTACTTGTCCTTTATGTCTGCCGCTTTTTATAGTTGGGCGTTGGCGGTGGTGGTATAAAGGCTTTTACTTGGCTTTGGGATATGCCTAGAATATACTCTTCTCGTTGCTCTCTTTATCGCCTTCTTTTATTGTCCTTGTCAATGCTTCTCTCGAATTGGTGAACTTGGTCTATGTACATCGATCTTGGCCTATAAATTGCACTTCCCTTTCGGTTGTTTTCGAGTCTTGTAGTATGCTTCTTCCCCGTTCTTGTGACAATGATAGTTTGCGAGGTTGAACATTGTTCTTCCAAATGGTCCATTTAGTGGGTAGAAGAATTCTTGAGATAGGGATTAGAGGCGGACTAATCCCGGAGTAGCATTGTGATTGGAGGCTCGCTCGTAGGTAGAAGAAGTCTTGAGATGTGCCTTATGTTAGGTCATTTTGCACTTAGTTCTTCTTTTCCACTCTGCCAGATATGTGCTCTGCGTGGGAAGGTTGCCGATCCGCACTATCCTCTAGTCAGGCGGTGCAAAGCAAATGACCGCCAACGCAGAGCTGGAGCCCTCTTGTTCACATGGGGTCCGATTCAACTTGTGGGCGGGAGAGGCCCGATGTGATGCTTGAGAAGTCGGTGCTACTTTTGGCGATCTTAGATGCGCTGTGTTGGTGTATCTAGGTTGCTTTGGATCTGCTCGGCCCATTCTGCCTCAGAGGTAGTCTGGGTCTGCAACGAGGACGGTCTTGGATTCTACGTAGTTGTTTTCTATGGCGGAATTCCACTGGGTTCCTTGTAGATTTTTCGTGTAATTTTCTTCTATGGCCAAATTCTACAGGGTTCCTTGTAACCGTTGCTTCGGTGTTCTTTCTGAATTCGATGGGTCTTGTAAGACTTGTATCCTTGTGTCATGTAAATATTGAAGAATATTTGATCCTGCAATGATCCGAGTTGTTTTGTCCTGAGTTTATGGTTGTCCGCCTTCGAGCCGACTTGTTTTTGATTGATATGAAGACTGTATATCTTTTAGTAGACTTGTTTTGGCTCAGAAGTTGACTGGCTTCCTTCGACTGGGGTTATTGGTGGCCGTCTTCTTTTGTGTCGACTTATTATGATAATATTGGCAAAGCTACCTTTCCTTGTAACGGCACAATACTTTACCGTTGGTGGGTAACGGGATAAGGACCGTTATCCCGTGATTTAAGGGTTTACTAGGCCTTTCCTGTTACTGCGCCTTGTATCCGTTGGCCTTTTTACCGTTGCCCCTTAAGTGGGCCTTTTAAGACCGGTCTATAAATTAGTCATGTTCTTGTTCTTCTTCTTCACCTTGCCTTTGCTTCCCGAAACCCCTAGCGCCATAGAAAAAATCCCCAAATCTTTGCTTTTGCATTGCCGCCACGCATCCTCCTCTTAGTTTGGGTGCTTGATTCGTTGCATGGGAAGGAAGAAGGTGGCCTCCAAGAAGTCGGTAGTTGAGAAGCCAGTTCTTGAGGAGGAGGTCGACGAGCGGTTGAATTCGAGTTTGTTGCTATGAAGGCCATCGCGAAGAACTTCTCCTCTCCGATCGCTCGGGAGAAGCATCCGTCGAGCAAGCGGGGAGTGGGGGATGATCCAGCCCAAGGAGTTCTCCTATTTAGGGTTGCTCCCCGGTGAGCATCGTGTTCTGTTCCTCATCCAGGGGAAAATTGTTCTTTTTATTTCTTTTGTTCGCGCCGGGCTCGTGTCTTCCTACTGTTCCTTCCTTCACCGTTTTCTTCGCTATTTTTGCATCTCGCTCCATGATCTTACCCCGAATGGAGTTCTTCATCTTTCTGTTTTTGTTCATTTTTGTGAAACTTTCTTTGGCATTCCTCCTTCCCTACATTTGTTCCGCTTTCTTTTCGCCTCAAGCCGCAGCCCAAGAATGATTTCCTCCACACCCTTGGTGGATGTGGAATTCAATTCCCGGCGAGGGGCGTAAGTCGAGCCACTTCTTTGAGTACGATCTTATTGAATCCGTGAAGGATTGGTGGTCCGAGTGGTTTTATGTTTGGTAATCTTGATGGTGGTGCTTTGGTGCTCCAAAGACTCCAAACCTTCTCGGGGTCCCGCTTTGTTCCTAATGATCGATGGGAGAAGGAGCAGCTTATTATTTGCCGAGTTGACTCTTCTCCAACCCCTCTTCGATAGGATTAGTTACTTGAAGCGTAATGGCTTGTCCGGTTTTGCCATTGTGGCAAGCTATCTTCGTCGCGCCGAGTACAACCTTTGAAGGCACGGGAGCATTTTGGCTTCGAGTACTGCGTGCCGAGGATCCCTCCCGAATGGTGGCTATGATCGAGTTGTCCAATGGTGAGGTGCTTGTGCGCCTCCAGAAGATTTTGAAGGAAGCGTCGGTGGTCCCCATGATTGGCTTTGAGTACTCGGCCAGCAATCCTCCTCCTGCTGTAAGTTATATTTTTTTGTTTGAATTTTTATTTTCTGAGTACTTTTTTGATTAATACTAACTTGTCTTTTGTTCTTTTTGAAGCCTTTTGGTAGGGATTTTGATGCCGATGCCTCTCTTTATGTTGATGGGGAGATTGCTCCTATTCCTCGCTCCTCCAATTTCTCTCGGTCGAAGGTAATTGAAGGCCGAGTTGTTTTACCGGGTATTTCTTTGATGGAGCCTTCTCTTCAGTATGTTCCTTATCAGCCGGTGGCCCTTCCTCGAATTACTCGTGCCGGTGCAAAGAGACCTACTGCGGGAGATTCTTCTTCTTCAGCGGCACAGAAACGGGCGCGTTCTTCTCCTTCCCCTTAGCCTTCAGGTAACCTTTTGATAGGTGAGAGGTTGTTTGATTTCTCTGACTTGTTTTCTTTTTTGGAAAGTAGTCTTGATTCTTCTTTCTTGGTAGAAGGTGGATCAGTTCTTCTTTTTGAAGATAAGGCTGAGGATGTTGACAACTCTCCCCTTCTTCGTCGGTGAGTGTTGTCTTCTTGATTTTGGCGTGTATACTTCTTTGCTCTTTTAACTTTGATTCTGGCTCCCTGTAGCTCCCGGTTGACTTCTTCTCAACCTCTAGTTTTGGGACCCTTGCCGGATCCTGCTCCTTCGTCTGCCGGGTTGTTGGTGGATCTGGAGCAGGTCATGCCTCCTCCACCACCTCGGCCTCGAATTGCTTTCCGTCGTCCTCCTAAGTAAGTTTTTCTTCTTTCTGACTTCTTTTTATTTTCTTGCATCATTTGTCTTTGACTTTTTTTATTTTTGTAGGTTATCTGCTGCTATTTCTTCTGCTCCGGCTTCTGACTCTGAGAAGACTGAAAGTGTTGGTGTGGTGGGTCAGGTGCCTTTGCCTGACCCCAATCCTGCTGTGGAGTCTACCCTCATGATGACTTCTTCTTCTGCTGCTGGAACTTCTTTACTACTGGCTGCTCAAGCGGTTGTGGCGACTTCTTCAGGAGTGGACAAGTTGCCATTTGCCCAACCCCTAACTTCTCCTAGGGTTAGGAATTCTCCTTCTTTGTCTCCTTCTTATGCTCCTTGGGATTCTGTTCGTGATTTGAAGTTGATGCAGAAGCTGGAGGAAGACTTTAATCCGAGTTCTCGCCTCAAAAAGCTTGAATTAGGATTCAAGTCCTTTACTGAACAGTTCCAGGTAAGATGACTTGTTTATTTTGTGCTTTGACTTTTTTTTTACCCTCCCTTTCTTTATATGCAGGAGTACGTCAGTGACTCGATCTCTTCTTTGGCTCGTCTCGAGTCTCAAAAGAAGTTGTTGGATGAGCTGGCTTCTCTGCGGCTGGCGCTTGATGAGGAGCGCCAAGGACGCCAATCCTCGAGACCGCCTTGAGAGCTCGGGTTGCTCGCTGCTGTTGAATCCGAGAAGAAGGCTTCTCGAGATCTCCAAGGTACTTGTAAATGCTTTTTGTTGCGTATAATTTTGTCATTGCTTTTTCTCGACTTCTTTCTCGCTTCCTTTTGCAGCTTTGAAGAAAAAGTACTCGGAAGAGACCAAGCTTTGAAGCTTGAAGTAAAAACCTTCGTAATGACTCGAGAGAAGGTAAAGGAGGATGCTTGAAGAAACTTTAGCCCGGCTCGGCCGATTAGGCGTGGTGCTGATCGAGATCTTTTGCGAGGCTAAGGCATCAATTGAAGACTTGTCCCGCTCGTCTCAAGGTTTCGGAAGATGTGGTCAGCCTTTTTGCCGAAGTTCTCGTGCAAGGACTTGCCACTATGCTGAGGAGGCCTGAAGATGCTGGTCTGACCTAGGTTCAGTTCCTTCCTCGACTGACCGAGCGGACCATCAATTTTGCCAAGGATGCAGTGTTGCTTGGCGTTCAGGGTGTTTTGGCTCGCATCCGAGTGGTTGATCCCAACTTTCCTCTTGATAGAGTGATGGATGGGACCCATACTCCTGAGGATGAACAAGCACTCACGGAGTCTGAAGCTGCTGTCCTGCCTTTAGCTCAGGAGTTTACTGATCTTGTAGAGATTACGCCAGTGCATGCTGATGATGGTGATGATCATCAGTAGTGAACTTTTTTGTTGTAATGAAACTTTGATGCCTTCCCGGATTATAAAAAGAATTTCTTTTCTTGAATCTTGGTCAAATATCTTGTTGCTTGAATATTTTGGTCAAATCGTATTCTTTTTGGTGTTGTGAATCCATCTAAGAATAGTTAATGTTGTAGCCGTCTTCAATGATTAGTTCGGACCGTAGGCCCTCATCCGAGTTCTTTTTCTCTAGAAGTCGGGATAGGTCGAGCTCTCTCTTGGCTCTCATCTAGTCCTAAAAAGGAGCTAGGATAGGATGAGTGTTGACTTCTTTTAGTCAATCTTATCGGTGTTGTGAAAACAAACCGAATAGTTGGGCTCGAGCTAGGTTGTAGCCATTTTGCACTTCAACAAATAATTGGACCGTAGGTCCTCATCCGAGTTCCATTTATCTAGAAGTCGGGACAGTCGAGCTCTCTTCTTGGCTCTCATCTAGTCCCTAAAAGGAGCTAGGATAGGGCGAGTGTTGACTTCTTTAGCCGTACTCTCATCGGTGTTGTAAAAACAACCCGGGGGGTCAAGCGTTTTTTGCTCTCATCAGGGTTTGCCCGGGAGGGTCGAGCGTTCTTTGCTCTCATCGGGGTTTGCCCGGGAGGGTCGAGCGTTTTTTGCTCTTATCGGGGTTTGCCCGGGTGGGTCGAGCGTTTTTTGCTCTCATCGGGGTTTGCCCGGGAGGGTCGAGCGTTTTTTGCTCTCATCGGGGTTTGCCCGGGAGGGTCGAGCGTTTTTTTGCTCTCATCGGGGTTTGCCCGGGAGGTTGAGTGCTTTTTTGGACCGTAGGTCCTTATTCGAGTTTCGTATTCTAGAAGTCGGGATCTAGTTCTGGAAAGAAGCTGGGACATTGTAATCTTTTCTTTTGAATAATGAATCTTTATTGGAAGAAATAGTATATATCTTTGTTGTCTATGCAAAAAAATCGTCATAATTGAGATATGTGCCATGAATTTTTTTTATTGAGCTCCATCTTCGGTCCATCGGTTCGTAGGATCCTCGGTCCTCATTACTTTTGTTACTATGAAGGGACCTTCCCATAGGCTGAGTAGTTTGTGTCTTCCATCTGGTTTTTGTATTTTCCTAAGGACTAGATCACCGGCATGTAGGGTTCTTGGTTGAACGCTTTTATCGTAATATCTTCTTAGTCCTTGCATATATCTTGCTGATTGTAGTGTTGCATTTACTCTTATTTCTTCTAAGCTGTCGATTTCTAGTCTCCTGGTTTCTTCTGCTTCCCCTTTATTGTATTGCTCAATTTTGAGAGATGTCTAGATCAAGTCGGCTGGTAGTACGGCTTCTGATCCGTATACTAGGAAGAAAGGCGAGTAGCCAGTTGCTCTGCTTATTTGAGTTCTTAATCCCTAGACTACTTGGGGTAGTTCATCTATCCATTTTGCTCCGTAATCTTTGAGGTCTTCATATAGTCTTGGTTTTAATCCTGCCAAGATGAGCCCGTTGGCTCTTTCTACTTGTCCATTTGCTTGGGGATGAGCTACTGATGCATAATCGATGCTGAATCTTCAGTCTTGTGCCCAGCTTTTGAATTCGTTAGCTGTGAATGGTGATCCTAGGTCTGTAATTATCCCGTTTGGCATCCCAAATCAGGCATAATTTCTTGTATGAACTCTTGTGCTTTGGCCGAGCAGTATTTTACTAATGGCTTGTATTCTATCCACTTGGTGAACTTGTCGATGGCCACTAAGATGTACTCGAACCCTCCTTTGGATTTCTTAAGTGGTCCGACTTGATCAAGCCCCCCAAAGATGAGAACGGCCATGCTTTGGTGGGATGCATATTAGATTGTGAGTCGAACGTGTGCTTGTCTTGCAAACATTTGACGCTTTTTGCAAGATTTGACTAGTTCTTCTGCGTCTTTCAATGCTTTGTTGGCCAATAGAATCCTGATCGAAAAGCTTTTCCGACTAGTGTCCTTGAAGATGCATGATTCCCCGCAGCACCCTCGAGTGCATTTCTAGTAATATTTCTTTCCCTCTACGTTGTTGATACGCATTTTAATAATACGCCTGATGATGCTGCTCTTTTATAAAGATTATCTCCTACTAAGACGTAGTTTTTGCTTCTTCCGATTACCCGAGTTGCTTCGCTTTATTTCCGTGTAACTTCTTTTCCTTGATGTAATCTATGAATACTTGCATCCATGTTGAGTTGTCTCAGGCTGATCATTAGAATTTGCTCTTGTTCTGTCTTCTTCTTTTTTCGTCTTCTTTTTTCGTCCGACTTGATAGATGGTTTGTTTAATTCTTTTACAAAAACTCCAAATGGTACTTTTGCCCTATCTCGAGCCTAGTTTGGCTAACACATCACCGCAACATTTGAATCTCGTAATATATGACGTATTTCTAGACCTTGAAAATTCTTCTCAAGCTTTCTCGATTTCTCAAGAATAGGCATCCATGTTTTTCTTGGTGCAATCCCATTCTTTATTGACTTGGTTGACTACTACTTTTGAATCACCGTAGACTAGTAATCTTTTGATTCCAAGTGAAGTTACGACTTGTAAGCCATGGATGAGTGCTTCATACTACGCTTCGTTGTTGGTAGCTTGCCATAAAATTTGTAGAACTTATCTGAGTTGTTTCCGTCGGGTGCGATGGGTAGTACCCCCGCTCCTCCCGCTCCCCCCCCTAGTTTTAGGGATCCATCGAAGTACATTTTCCAATGGTCTAAGATGGTGTCGAGTAGGTTGTTGTATCTCAGTCCATTCTGCAATGAAGTCGGATAATGCCTGAGATTTGATTGCTTTTCTTGGTGTAAATTCTATCTTGAGTGCCCCGAGTTCAACTGCCCATTTTGAAATTCGTCCTGTTGAGTCTCGGTTTCTTAGGATGTCTCCGAGTGGAAAATCTGTTACGACGACTACTTTGTGATCTTCAAAATAATGCCTGAGCTTCCTTGAGGTTATAAGTATTGCGTAGAGTAGTTTTTTTTGTACGTGAGGATATCTCACTTTTGATACTGTGAGTACTTCACTTATGTAGTATACTTGGCCTTTGTACTTTGTAGATGTGTCCTTGTTCTTCTCTTTCGACCACAATAGCTGTAACCTAACCACCGAAGTAGTTGCGGTAATGTAGAGCATGAGGTCTTCGCCTTTCTTTGGTGGTACTAATACTGGAGATGTGCTGATGTATGCTTTTAGCTTGTCGAAGGCTTCTTGTGCTTCTTCGCTCCGTAAATTTATCTGTTTTCTTTAGTAATTTGAAAAAGGTAAACCTTTTTCCCCCAAATGAGAGATGAATCTGTTGAGTGCCGCCATGCAACCTTGTTAGTTTCTCAGATCCTTGATATCTGCCGGTGGGCCCATGTCGGTTATTGCCTTGATTTGTTTTGTGCTTGCTTCAATTCCTCTTTGGTGACTAGAAATCCGAGTAGTTGTCCTGATGATACGCCAAATACACATTTGTTGGGGTTGAGTTTCCACTTCCATCTTTTGAGATTGTTGAAAGTTTGTTGTAGATCTTCAATCGTAGAATCTGGGTTCTTTGTTTTGATGACTACGCCATCCACATATGCTTCGGCGTTCTTTCCAATTTGTTCTCCCAAACAAGTCCGGATTGCTCTTTGGTATGTTGCTCCGCATTTTTGAGTCCAAAAGACATTGTTTTGTAACAATAGGCGCCGAAAGGTGTAATGAAAGAAGTCTTACTTTGGTCTTCTTCTTTTAGTGCAATCTCGGTGATATCCCGAGTAGCAATCTAGAAAGGATAATAGAGCTGATCCTCGCCGTTGAATCCACTATCCGATCAATTCTTGGTAATCCGAAAGGGTCCTTTGGACACTTGTTTGTTGAGGTCCGTGTAGTCGACACGCATACGCCATTCATCCGTGTTCTTTTTTGTGTACCGTAACAGGATTTGCCAACCAGCCTGGTGTAAGATTTCTTTAATGAACCCCGCCGCTAGTAGTCGGGCTATTTCTTTTTTATTGCTTCCTTCTTGTCCGGTGAAAAACGTCGTAGTCTTTGTTTGATCGGTCTTGCTCCTTTATTGACTTCAATTTTGTGCTCAGCCAACTCCCTTGGGACTTCGGGCATATCTGCTGGTTTCCAGGCAAATATATCCTTGTTGTCCCGTAAGAAGTTGGTGAGCGCGAGTTCCTATTTGATAGGCGGTGTGTGCGCCGATTGTGGTAGTCTTTGATGGATCACCCGTCCCTAGATCAATCTTTTTGGTGCCCTCTCCCTCACCGTGGTGAGTGTACTTTGTTTTTTGGCTGGTATCTCTAGTTCTTCTTGTTTTTATTTCTCAAGCACGCCGAGTTGATTTCACCTTGTACTTTTGAGGATATTTGTATTGCTTGTACATCGCATTCGTAGGCTCTTTTAGGTCTCCTCTCGAGAGATAGTACTCCATGTGGTCCTCGGCATCTTGAGTAGTAGATATGGATAGTGTGGTATAGCCAAGAATTTTGCTAGTGCTGGTCTTCCTAATATCGCATGATATGATGATTCAAAATCTGCAACTTCAAATTTGATGAGCTCGTCCCGTAATTTGTGGGAGTTCCAAATGTTACTTTGGAAGTGTAATCTGTCCGAGAGGCATAGCTGGTCTCTGGGTACTATCCCATAGAAAGGTACGCTTGTAGGTGTGATCATTTTTGAGAATACTGGTCCCATCTTCTTCAGGGTGTCTCGCAAATATGATGTTGAGTCCTGCCCCCCATCGATGAGTACTTTGGTTACTTGTTATGGCGGCAATTGTTGGTCTAAGTACTAATGGATATAGCCCCCGCTCCCCCAACACTTGTCCATTGGTCTTCCCGTGAGAACTGAATTGGATATTGTGACCAATTTAGATATCCGGGTGTTGTTGGCTCTGTTGCCATGATTGTTCGCCAAGCAAGCTTGTCTTCTTGTTTGCTCCTAGAACCGGGTACTCCCGAGAATATTAATGATATCTTGTTGTTTTGGATTTTGAAAACCGTTATCTACCGTGTTGTCTTCTTCTTTCTTTTCCCTGTTTTCTTCTTTTCTCTTGTTTGTCTTTCTTTATATATCTTTCTTGAAAGATGTGACACTCTCCCATTGGGTGGATTCCCTTGGATGATAGATGCATTTCATGTTTTCGAGGTCTTCAAATCTTCTTGCCGGGTAGAATTTCTTTCTTTCGGTGGATGCCACCATGTTGTCGAAATATCTCTTTTTTGTTGTGGAATTCTTGTCCATTGTCTTGAATGTTCCATCTTCTTGAGTTGTCTTGATACCTTGAGTTGTCCCGGTATATCGAGTTGTCTTGATATCCCGAGTTGTTTTGGTTGTTCCATCTTGTGTTGTTTTGATCGCTCGAGTTGTTTCTTCCGTCCGTGTTGTTTCTCCTTTTTCTCGAAGTTGTTTCGTTGTCCGGAAACCTTTTTCTTGTCTTCTCTTACGTGTAATCATCTTTTCAACTATTCTTTTGAACTCTTCGCTTGTCCGAGGGTTTTCCTTGCGCGTAAGTCGTGAAACATCCATCTTACTTTTAAGCCGTATAAAAATGCTTCTATTACTTCTCTCTCAATGATGTCGTGTACTTGTGCTCAATTCTCCAAATCTTCTATAGAAGTCTCTCGAGGCTTTCTCCCCGGATTTTGCTTTAAACCTTTCAACTCGGCTTGCGTTATTGGGTGGATCAAGATCCCCGCAAAATTCTCACAAAAGGATTTTTGGAGGTCGCCCCATGTTTTGATAGATCCGGTCGTAACTTGTCGAACCACCGGAGTGGTAATGTTTTCGGGGGCCATAGGGAAAAATAAGGTTTTTATGTCGCCATCGCCTCCCGCTAGTTCTATAGATTGAGAATAAATCCTAAGCCATTGCATTGGCTCGGTCTTGCCATCATATTTTGAATGATTGGATGGTTTGAATTTGTGAGGTAGTTTGATCAGTGAGTAGTCTTCTGCGCGAAGCAAGGAAATCTGTCGGGTACTTTTTCCGGGTCTCAGTAGTCGGAATCGCCTGGCCGTCGTATCTCGAAATAATCCTGGGGGGACTTCTGGGTGGTGTTGGAGATCTTCCCCTATTTTTCCCTATTTTTTTGTCCAATCGTGATGAGGTTGAGCTCTTCTCCCATAATTTGGAGTTGATAATCTTTCGAAAGTGGAAATCCTCCGAGTTCTTTGACTTGTCCTGCTCGTATGGTATGTGTCGGGGAGGTACTCGGTCGCCTTGTATCCTTTGCGCCGGTATCTCCGAGTAGACTTCTAAGCCTGGCTTGTTCTTCACTTGGTCGTTGTATGGCGTCAATTTCATTAATTAACTCTTGTATCTTGTTGATAGGATCAAGTCTGGTCCTTGCTGCAGTTCGTCTTTCCTCGGCTTCTTTTTCAGCTCTTTTTTGATTGTACTCGGTTAGCTCTTCTTCATATTTGCGCCATGCTTCTCTACGTTCATGAACTCGGTTCCTTCTTCCCCCTCTTTTCTTGTTTCTTCTTTCTCTTGCTGCTTTCTGGCTGTCAGTCTCCCCCTCTCTTGTGACGGAATTTGCCGGGATATCAACCTCTGATTCTTCCAATGAATTATAGTTGGGTTGGACTGGCGGTACCAGAGGTTGCCTCACCATGAACACTTCTTCGTGTGTATTGGGTGGATGGTCGAGTTCTTCTCCTTCTAGAGGTTTACCGTATTGAAAAGGAAGGAAGGTGGAGTACTTATCTTGCTTGAAGATGTTCCATTGGTCGAGGTCGTAAGATTCCATTGCCTTCTGAGTGATATCCTGATATATCCGTGCCGAGTTGTTGAAACCGTAGTGAAAAGAACTCGGCTTGTCTTGTATATTTGGGTTTTCAGCTTCCTCTGTGAGCTTGAGTCTTGAAAAAATTTCCTGTATCTTCGGCTCGGGTTCTTGAAGTAGTCGACTATGGAGAATTCCTTGTTCGTCTGCTTCGCAGACCCAGCTTCCGAAAACAAAGGTTGATCCCGTTGGAAAAATCATCATGTGTAGGTCCGTCGAGCCTTTGACGTTGATTTCGCCGAAAGCCCCTACCTGGCGCGCCAGCTGTCGGTGTTTAGCCACCGATAGCCTGCCACGGGGTTCCCGTAGCAGTTGATTCGGATCTCGGCGAACGACTAGAACTCGACGGTTTACGCAAGAGACACACGGTTTATCCTGGTTCGAGCCCTCGTCGTCGAGTAAAAGCTCTACTCTAGTCGGCCTTGGCCTTTTGCGTTGGATTGATGTATGATTGTATGTTGTTCGTCTGTTACAAAAGAGGGTGCTCTGGCTCCTTTTTATAAGAGGAAAAGAGCCAGAGCTATGGTTTCTAATCCTAGTCGGATCCATAGGAAGTGTTCGCTCGATTACATGAGGTTACTTTCTATTCGTCTAACTAGGATGATCCGTATTCTACTCGGATCCGTCCTTCTTGCTCTTGTCCCGACGGGAGCCGTGCTGGTGAGTAGCCATCTACGTCCCGTATCGACAAGGAGGAGCAGGCGGAGGAGGATGAGCAGCAGGCGCAGGACGAGCACGAGGCGGAGCAGGAGGAGCAGGGGGAGGAGGACGAGGTGGAGGAGCAGGAGGAGGATGAGGACAAGGAGGGGGGAGGAGGGCGAGGATGTGGCGTGTGGTTCTACTTCCTCCGAGCAATGAGTGTCCGTTGCGAGGTCCCTCGAAACTTCCGGCGGCGGCCGATACCTCTTGAGCAACGATCGGTGATTCGACCCACGGGGCCTAGGTAACTTAGTATAAAATTTTGTTGCCGTCATGTTCAGTTGTTATGTTGAAAACCACCAAAGACACTAATAATTTCTATTAAACACTTGTGCAGGAGTTGGAAGATTGTGGCTCTGTGTTTCACAAACGTCGCCCCAATGGGATCCTCGGCCTTTTGTGCAAGCGACACTTCCCCGGCCTAGTTCAAGATGGTGGGACGGAGGAGCCGGCCTACACGGGGACCACTACGTGGCCTCCCCCGATGTAAGGGATCAGATGTGCAGGGAATACTCCAACAAGGCGCTGCGGGTGACATCTGAGCTTTGGGTAAGTCTTCCACGCACTACATTACACAATGCATCGCATCTATTCTTAAAATTATGATTATATACATCGTGTCTATATGCAGGATTTCTTTAGATGCGAGCCGGGTTTCGAGGACATGGCGGCTAGAGTGGCTCAAAAAGTCTGTCAGAAACTCATGCCGGACATGCATTACGAGGCACGCCTTCAGGCCATCGTAACATACAATGCTGTCCACCGCAAAATGAAAGTTAAGAAAGCCGACGCAAGAGACGAGAACTTGACCAGAGAGCAATACTTGGAGGTAAATATATAACATTAGAATTCTTTATTAACAACATTAAGTACACTTCATTTCATCTTCTTTTCTGTCATACACTTGACGTGCGTGTGCCTTCGTGGTGGTGTGCTACGCACTTCCGGTCTTTGGGGAAATGATGGTGGACAAGTGGTGCGCCGAGAACCGGGATGGAGATACACCGGAAGGCCCGCGGCGCATGCAGATGCAAGGTGCACCACACCATCAAGGCAACCTTATCCTCGACGAATACGCCAGAGATGGGTACGATAATTCATTTATTTATTGTATCTTTCAATTACTATTTATTTCTAATCTTCTTGCTTTTTTTCAAGCAATCGAATCACATGATGGCCGAGATTGCGGCCGGTTCAGGGGCATGGGCTATGGCGCACAAGGGCAAGGCGACGTCCAACATCACCTACAACCCGGAGGACCCTCCCGAGGCGTGCGAACAACGACCATCCACCGCCGCCTCGGTGAGTATACTGAAGTGGCAAGGATGGTCTACGGACCCGAACTACGATCCGAGCACGGAGCCACTCGATGGAGAGATCGTGATGAGAGTGGGGGAGGCAAGAAGCATGGCCGGTGACTGGATTGGCGACAGCGTACTCGACACGGCTAGTACTCCCACTCTCCCCCCTGTGATTCGGGCGCGGAGCACGGCGCTTGCCCGCCCATACGCCGCGGGCTAGGGACTTCATAGCACCATATGGAGCAACTCCAGGTTATTTGTTGTATTCGTCGTTCATACCCTTTTTTGTACCTTTGCTTTGCATTGCATTGTAAGAATGGAGTGAAACATGCATGTAGGCCAAGTTGGAAGAAGAGACTTCGGCGACGGGAGGAGATGGAGGCACGGCTACGTAACGCGTCAAAGCAAGAAAGGGAGCGAGGATCGGCGGGAACTTGAGGCGAGGATGGAGGCGAAGATGGAGGCCGAAAGGGAGAAGATGCGTAAAAATGTTTGAGTGGATGCGTGGTCTTGGTGAGAGTATGGGTCGACCTCCGCCACCTGTTGTATTCGCTCCGCCACCAGCTCCTTCAGGCACCCCTCCTTTCGGTACTCCTGTGAGTATAAACGTTCATTGCTTAAGCTTGTGCTTTGCTTCTATAACCTAGGTTAGAACAAACTACCAAAACATGCAACCTAGACTGCCTATCCAACTAATCTTTACTCACATGCAATCTTGTGTGCTATACTTTGTGCGTAATGAATCGGCGGGGATCGAATGCTTTGAAAACTCCCCGGTGGTGAGGTTGGTGATCGCCGCACTTTCGGTATTTGTCGTAGTAATAAACGTGTGCTTGTGATGGACTTGTACTATCTTCGGACACTTTTATGTGATGGACATGTGCTTGTGATGGATTTTAGTTGTTTCGGACATTTGTGATGGACTTGTGCTAGTGATGCACTTCTATTTGTGAGTTGTGAACGTTGTGAGCTGTGATATATGTTTATTGTGGTTGTTGGTGTCTATATGAACTGCATATTATGTGTGTATGTGTTTCTGATATTATTATGAACGATTGGACAACAAAAAATAGCAAAAAACCTGGCTGTTTTCAGAGGGTTTGCCGAGAGCAATGGTAAATGCACTTGGCAAACCACGGATTTATGAAAATCTAGGAACAAGGTTTGCCGAGAGCTTTTACCATCGCTCTCGGCAAACCCAAACGCTTTGCCGAGGGTCGGCCGCAGGCTCTCGGCAAAACCTTGTTGCTTTGCCGTGGGCCGCGAAATGCAGCTCTCGGCAAACACCATTTAAAAAAAACGAAATCCTGCCATTTGCCGAGGGGGGGAAGCTCACGGCAAATAGAGATGGAAAAAAAAATTAATAATGTTTGCTGAGAGCCGAGGTGTGGACTCTCGGCAAAATTGTAACGCCGCCCGTCACTTGGGCCGTGCCGTTACCAAGACGTTGCCGAGTGCAGTCTGACTCTCGGCAATAGTTTGCCGAGCGCTAGACGAAATGCTCTCGGCAAACACCTCCTTTGCCGTTGCTACAGTACCGTGAGGCTTTTGCCGTGGGCTACGCACGGCATTTTATTTGCCGAGAGTTTATATACACTGGCAAGCGCCGCGAATCCGGTAGTGATTAGGTCAGATGGCTGTTTTACCACAACTGATGTTCTTTGTTTTGCAGTGCATGCAAGTACTAATTAAATTTTATTCTTTATATAAACTGCTTTAAGAAACCATGCATTGGCATAGCTGGGTCTAAATTGCAATATCCCTCATCTAGAAACTGCATATAAAAAGAGTGCGTGACGTGCCTTAGATGACGAAACGGTAATGCGGCTACAGCTGTTGCTAAATTAAAGCACACATGTAACACGGTGTGAAACCGGAGTGACTTATCCGAAGAGCTTAGCTCGAATCTGTCTACTTGTTTTCAAAAACAAAAGCAAAAATAATCAGGGGGGCAGTGTTTGATTTTAAAACGAAGAAGTTGCAAGCAAACCGTGTCAATAAAACGACGAAGAACTTAGCTAGCACGTCGTTCTCTTTTAACGGTCGTTACACTCAATTCCCTTTTTTCTTTTACATTACAAACCAGTCAATTCTTTTTTTATTGTTTCTTTAGAACCAATTGTTTTGTTTTATTGTGTGTGTAGCCCTACATGTCCGCGTTTGCATCGTTTGTGATGTGGCCCAACAAGGCCATGGGTTGGATGAAGATAGACCCTTCACTTCGGTGGCTTATTGCCGAATTTGGGGTATGCGGTAGGAAACGGCCCATAGGACCGTTTCGTTACTAGTAGGGCTGGATATGGAGCGGGCTCAGCCGTCTGGGGCATCGCCGGCGTGCAGCCTCATGTGCCGTGCCAGCATTCCGATAGCTACCACGCGACGTGCGTTAACGTGTGATCGATCCCGTGCTCGTCGAAGTCACCGGCGGCGACACGTCGGAGCGGCATCTTATCATTACTCTCATCAGTAGTACTCGTTTCGAGGTGCATTACAAATAATTGAGCCTCGGAGTATTTGTTGGTTCGAATCTGTCTAATTTTAATAGAAACACTAGTGAGGTGCAAACTATGTCAACAAGACGCGGACTAAACCGTCGGTTACGTTGTTTAATCTACGAAGCTCTCTTCCCGGGCCGACTTCCAGGTTCTTAATGCATTGCTTGACGCTACTGATCATAGTACAATACTACTAATTAACCAGTAAGATTATTATATAATCGATTATATTATACTCCTACGGAGAAGCAATGCTTAGGCCGGTTCATGTACAGTGGACATGGACTTACGTGCACGCACGCCACCGCGTCGCCGGCCTTCGTTGGCTTCCCTGATTATTGGCAAGCACTTGATCCGCACACAGCTCCAGGTTTCTTGCTAAATCAACGGCCGTGTCCGCGTCATGGACGAATCAACGAGCGCGCACGTTCCATCCCGTTCCGTTACGGTGCGCGCAGATCAGCACTCTGACGATGCACGCACGCAGCCAAGCGGATCAGCAGAACATGCGCAGCGCAACCGTGTACGTGCAGCCCTCCTCGTCGCCCGCTCCCCGCCGGCCACCACCCGCCGCCGCGTCGCCGGCCGGGCCGCCAGCCGCGCGCTGTGGAATTAACAGGCGAGACGCGAGACGCGAGACGGAGGAAGCGAAACCCGAACGGACTGCGACTCTGGACCTGCGGGCGGGGACACCTTAGCCTTCAGGCGTCACGTGGCACGGCGAAGCGGCCTCCGACGGCCATCCAGTGAACACGCGGCGTACACGCAGGCTCTCTAGCGATTCGACCCGCGACAGCGAGATGGTTCCGTTGCGACAGTTGGGGCCGGTGCCGCGGTGCGGTGCCAAGAGAAAAAAGAAAACAATTCCGCGGTCGCGTGCTCATGCTTCTTGTTGCTCATCAGAAGCCACCTGTACTTATTATATATAGCCGCAGTGAACTCGACTCGATCAGTAGTAGCAAACGAACATCGCAGTGGCCTGCCGTCTGCAATCCTGCGTCCAGTTCTTGCAAGTACCTTTACATTCTGTGGCGTGTGTTACTGTCATCTCTCGCACACCTTCGTTCGCGGCGAGCTTCGCCAAGCCGGGACCGGAACAATGGCGATCCTCAAGAGGCATGCTTCCACTGACTGTGACAGCAGCACCAAGAACTCCGCGGCGGCCGGAGACGAGGTTGTTGCCGTGGTGGCCAGTCTCAGCGACGACATGCTGGCGGAGATCATCCGTCGGCTGCCCGTCGACTCGGTGGCGCGGTCCAAGTGCGTGTCCAAGGCCTGGTGCGCCACCGTCTCCGACGGCTACCTCCGCCGCAGGCTCCCGCTGCAGCTCTCCGTGGTCTACTTCCCCGACCCCGACGACGCCGACGGCTCCGCACGCAGCAAGGCGCGGCCACGGTTCGCGTCCGCCGACGACGCCGGCGTTAAGCTCCACGACCGCGATCTCGGCTTCTTCCCGTTCCTCGACGTCTCCGTCGTCTGCGACGCCTGCAACGGCCTGCTCCTGCTCCGCGGCGCCGGCACCAAGAGTTTCTACGTCGTCGACCCCGTCACGAGGCGCTGGGCGGCGCTGCCGCCGCCGGCGAGGGACCCGCGCCTGTCCATGCTCGCCTTCGACCCCTCCTCCGGATCCGGCTACCACGTGGTCAACTTCACCGGCCGGTGGCGCGACCGCGGCGGCGAGGTGGAGGTGTACTCGTCGGAGACGCGCGCGTGGGCGCTGCAAGACGCCGAGTTCGGCGTGCCCGCCGCCTCGCTCTCGGGCTCCGTGCACTTCCACGCCGGCTACGTCTACGTCCTCGCCTCCGACCCGGACTGCGTCGTGCGCATGGACGTCGCCGCCGCCGCCGCCTCCGGCTCCGGCGCCGGCCTTACGTGCGCGGTCGCCGAGCTCCCCGAGCCCGCGGACGGCGGCAGCGACGGCCGCCTCGCGCACTCCGGCGGCAAGCTGCACTACGTGGCCAGCGACGGCGCCGCGTTGATCAAGGTCTGGGTGCTCGACGGCGAGTCGTCGCCCGCGCTCCGGTGGCGGCTGAAGCACGCCGTCAAGCTCGGCGACGTCGTGGAGGGAGGGCGCGGTTGCGGCAAGGGGAGCGAGGCCAGGTTCATGGCGCTGCACCCGGAAAAGGACGCGGTGTACGTGTGGTCGTCGGCGGGGAAGCCCCAGCTCCTGGAGTATGACCTGACGAGGAAGGCGGTCACCGGAGCGTGGGCGTTCGGCGACGGCAAGGGCGAGAAGAATCGTGTCGTCAAGACGTGGCTTGTCCCGTCGTCGATGTACCTGTCGGACTGCCTGCCTCTGAATGATGCTCACGTGCAGGAGCAGTGCTAACTTCGCTGAACCGCTGCTGTCCCAAGATTGCCTGCCGCTAAATTTCTTCGACTGGGGCCTTGTTTAGTTACACCCAACTTTCCCTCCAACTTCCAAGTTTTTCCACTCTCTCTCCATCATATCAATTATTTCCCGTATATAAAGAGTATTAAATATAAATAAAAAAAAATAACTAATTACATAGTTGGGTTGTAAATCACGAGACGAATCTTTTGAGCCTAGTTGGGCCACGATTGGACAATATTTACCACAAACAAACGAAGTGCTACAGGACTTTACAATCTCTCTTCTCTCATAAATTTGTTGCCACATATAAAGAGTATTAAATATAAATAAAAAAATAAATAATTACATAGTTTTGTTGTAAATCACAAGACGAATTTTTTTTGAACTTAGTTGGGCCACGATTGGACAATATTTACCAAATAAAAACGGAGTGCTACAGGAACCGTCCAAAAAAACTCACGTGTAACTAAACGAGGCCTGGTTTTCTGCTCTGCTACTCTGCTTGTTAAGGTGGCTGCTTTTTTTTAACGTTGGCCGATGCGTGTAGCATGTACTGCTGGCAGATGTATTGTATATATGGTATATCATTGTATTGTGTTTATATATATCCTATTGTTGTATAAAAGACAATTTGATAAAGAAGGAAAATTGATGTACTGTACTCTCTCCGTCCTTTTTTTATTTGTCGCTTCGCTTTCCGAGATATAAATGCTGGTAATTTTAATAAATAATAAATATCATCGATTAGTATCATAATTAATATCATTGGAAAGATCTTTGGATCTAGTTTTTTAATAAAATTCTAGTTTTTTAATAAAATTATTTGGAGATATAAATATTATACGTATTTTTTATAAATCAAGTCAAACTTGTGGCACGCATCCCATGACGATAAATAAAAAGGGACGGAGGGAGTATCTTTGTATTATACCCTTTTGTCGTATAGGACAACTTTTGATAGAGAAGAAAAGTTGTGTACTCCTTCTGTCCACAAAAGACCGCCATCGTAGGACTTTTAGAAACAGTGTTTGACCATTCGTCTTATTTAAAATTTTTATAGAAATATCATGTACCTTGTTATAATTTATTATATTACTAAAGGTACTTTGATAATAATTTATTAACTTTATAGTATGTATAAATTGTTTAAATAAGACGAATGGTCAAATGCTGTTTTCAAAAACCTTACAATTGCGGTCTTTCGTGGACGGAGAGAGTACTGTTCTTTGTCTTATTAGTGAGAGTAACTCTTTTCTTTTTTACAAGACTTACTAGTGACTTGGAACCTTCACTTGTTCTAACATGGAAGCGATGAGATGGTTACTCTTACTACTAACTTGGAACCTTCGCCGAGAGCCCGTTGGATACAATATCTAAAATAGCCTCCTGCTAAAAATTAGCAGTTACTCCCTCCGTCCCTTTATACTAGTCGTTCTAGAGGCAAGGGACAGCGTCCACCTTCATCCGGTCTTGAATGCATCTGCGTACAGAGCATGTCCACGTTCACGCCATCATTGCTGTACGTTGCCAACAGCCAAAACGTCTTGTATAAAGGGACGGAGGGAGTATGAACTATTAGC
Source organism: Chrysopogon serrulatus (assembly GCA_015844335.1). Classification (NCBI taxonomy): domain Eukaryota; kingdom Viridiplantae; phylum Streptophyta; class Magnoliopsida; order Poales; family Poaceae; genus Chrysopogon; species Chrysopogon serrulatus. Next base: position 155,202 of record JADLZL010002937.1, on the reverse strand, counting down.
TACAGTAATACGTTCTTGAGTAGAAGAGAAACAAAGGGACCTAACAAAGATGCCTTCCGGTTCCGGGCCGAGGCCAAGATAGCTCAGACTGCAGTCCCAGGCGAGTCATTTTCTCCTTATATAAACCAGAGCACAACCATTCAGCTTTGGTCACGGCAGGCTGCAGCAGAGCTCGTCTAGTTGTGTTTACATATACAGTCTTACGCTTGCTGCATGTAGGCTTAATTATGTACATGTCTATATTTCATACTGGTCGACTACTTGAACCTAAATAGTTCCATAGATAAACAGTAGTTCCATTTCTGCTGCTTTTAGTCGTGCTGACATGTTCTTTTTCCGAAAGGTAGCGAAAGATTTTTGCCGGATTTTATTAGATGAGGATGCTGACATGTCATTATATATGGAGAACAAACGATTATCAGCTAGACAAATGAGCTTAAATTGAGCACCACAGTGACCTATATATATATATGAGTCATCAGGTCCATTGTACAGATAACACGTAAACGAATCAATTTGATTTTCAGGTCAGTCGTTCTTATATCTTATCTTCCTTTTATAAAAACACTTGCGAGTTTTTAAAGTAGAACTCTCAATGTCTATATATTGTGGCAAGTTCATAATATATGCACACATGTTTAATAATTTACTTTATTTAAGTTTTATTATCCTCTGTGGCTGTACACGTCGTCCACCAATCATCTCGAGCATGACAGGTATCTAGAAGGTCAAACGGATAGTACTTCCTCTATCCTAAATTATAAGACGTTTGATTTTTCTACCCTAAGTTTAACTACTCGTTTATTCAAAAAATTTATACAAATGCAGTCAAATTTATGTTATTCTTAAAGAACTTTTATTGATAAAGTAAGCTATGATAAAAAAGTGATATTTTATTAAATTTTAAATAAGTTGAGTAGTCAAATTTAGTTTTAAAAAAAATTAAACGTCTTATAATTTAGGACGGAGAAAGTAGGGACGCAGACTGGTTGTCACGAATATAATAATGTGCTACATACTGTACAGACAAGCTCAACCGAGACCATGAGAGTTTCTCAAAATTTTAGCAAACATGTACATGAACAAATACATTACCACATCAGTACCAAATAACATACATGGGTTACATCCATAAGATTAATGCTACGTAAACAATACTATGATATGTGTTGTTGCCAACATATCCGCTTCACGAACACGATACAGAAGTATGTAAATCATGGGATAAGTGCATTGATCAAGGCTGAGTAAATAAACCATGGCATAAGTGCATGATCAAGGCAATAGTAAAGCATAGTGTTATAGCATACTCAAGGCATGGCAAAACTGTGCGAAGTAAAGCATGTCATATTTAAATTAAATCATTACATAATGTGTAAAATAAATTATGCCTTGATTATATAAAGAAAAACATGGCATGTGGGCATGATTTAAGGCTTGTTATAAGTAAGTAAAGTGCAGCAAGGCATGGACATATATGAACTAAACATGGTGTACGAACATAAACTAAAATATGACAATAATTAAGTGCATGTGCTTGCTGAAATTTTTCAGATCATAGGTACCCATATGAAACTCTGATCCAAGTTCAATATTCCCTGTCCCGTCGAATGTCCAACGGCTAAAGTTTGGTCCTTGTCCCGTTGAATGTTTTATAAATACTAATTAAGAGTATTAAATAGTATATATTAATTACAAATCTAATTACATAGATTGAGAGTAATTTATGAGACGAATCTATTGAGTCTAAATAGTCTATGCATGATTTGATAATGTGTTGCTAAAGTAAACATGTGCTGATAATAGATTAATTAGTCTTAATAAACTCATCTCGTGAATTAGCCCTAGCTTAGTTTTGTAATTATCTCATATATTAGCATCCCGATATCCGATGTGACGAGAACTAAATTTTAGTTCTAGGATCAAACACATTGAAAGTATGGAGGCTGGGAAGGAGTGACAAGACAGGGGAGTTTGGGAGGATGCTGGAGTTTCTTTGTAATAGGGTTTTTCATGGGACCGGTCCTTAATGGGCTGCTTGTTAAATGGACCGTGCTCGTGCCACGCTAAAAAGCCGAGGTACTTAATTAGGTTTTGCCTCGTGCTATCTGTTGGGCCCTGCTCATCTTGCTGATCTATAGTAGGTTAATGCGTAGAAAAATTTTATACTCTCTCCATTTCAAATTATAAAGTCGTTTTGACTTTTTTTTGGTTCATCCATTTTAGTATATATCTAGACATATTATTATATCTAGATACATAGTAAAATAAATGTACCAAAAAGTCAAAATGACTTATAATTTAGAATGGAGGGGTAGCTAGTTTAATTTTAAAACTAGCTACAAAGTTTTTCTATGCATTATTTGTAGCTAGTTTTAAAATTTTTAAACCCTGCTTTTACTCTGAATCGCATATATTAAACTTGTTTTCATTTTTTTTGGTTGACCCTCAGTATAACAGTTGGTTGCAAACAAACATGGAGAGAGGTACACATCAAAAGCTTATTATACATGCATGAGCTTCTACTATATCTTCCTTTTCTTCTAGTAACCGCTCAGTGTTGCAAATTGCAATACAGTGTGACGACTGGCTGTGGTGACCACTGTTCGGGTGATCAGTGATCACCCTTCTCCATGACACACCTAGTTGGCTACTAGCTAGTTACTAGACTCCTTGCTCTGACAAATCCATATCTATATGACTATCTAGTATTATCAAATTACTTGATGTATATTTTTCACCTCTGATCGATATATGTATGAACAATGTTCACGACCAGCAGTGACCATTTTTTTTTCTTTTTATCCCTTATATGGGACTGAAGACGACACTCACTGAATTACTAGTAGCTACTAGTTGAAGCAGTTGAGGAAGGCGATCATGTCCTTGTAGACGTAGTCCTTGGCGCAGACGCCGATGATGAAGTCGAGGTGCGCGAACTGGTCGAGGTACTGCACCGTGAGCTTGTCTTGGTCGTGTCCCCGGAGGTCCTGCAGGAGGAGGCGCACGTCGGCGGGGTCGGCGAGCGAGTCCCGGCCGCCGTAGCTGAGGAAGAGCGGGAAGTCCGCCGGGATGCTGGACATCTCGTACACCGGCGGCTCGGCCTGGCCGTAGCTGGCGATGTTCAGCTCCGGCAGCACGTAGTCGTACTTGGTCAGCACGCCGTCGCGCACGGCTGCAAACATGCCGACCGGCCGGTGCAAATACATTTTTTTTACGAAATTTAGCATATGTACGTCCAATTGAAAGGCTGACATAATTACGAAGGAATTGAAGGTTGTTCGTCATTACTTTGAGCGAAGTGGACCATGGTCTTGGTGGAGGTGGGCTGGGGCTCGTACTTGAGGAAGACGTCGACGGCGGAGCTGTTGAGGCAGTAGTTCTTGCCGGTGATGGAGCCGACGAGGTCGTAGCAGTTGGTGCCCGGGTGGCGGCAGAAGGCCCTGATCAGGTTCGTCACCGGCGGCCTGCGCAGTCAGCAGAACAGATCATGGAAGGAAGGCAGGTCAGCTGCACCGCACACGATCGATTCCAAAAACAGAGAGACGATAACAGCGTTGCAGGTGCATGCGAGGACGCTGTACGTACGCTAGCGGGTTGAACTCGGCCACGCCGAGGAAGTCCGAGAGCACCTGTGGGTCGATCGGCCAGAAGTGAGATCAGAGCAGCAGAGTTCGCCGCAGTCAGAAAGGATACCGTACCAGAACGATGGAAACGGCCGGTGAGGCGGCGGGGGGGTATCAGGTTATGTTATGGATGGTACCTCGCCGACGAAGGCCTTGGCCAGCAGGATGCCGATTGGCGTGGTGATGTGGGCGAGGTAGGCCACCGGCGTGAGCAGCGCCGCCGATTTCAGCTGGTCCACCACCCGGCCCTCCGAGAAGGCCGCCAGCGCCACCAGCGTCCCCTGAAACCACAAAGTCAAAGAGAGATTCTTCAGGCCTTCAGTCTTCAGACCAAAGGGTAAAGGCACGGACACTCTCTGCAGAACAAACAGGGACTGGCCGTACCATGGAGTGTCCGATGTAGTGCGGCTTCTGCCCGGTCCGTGTGTTGACCAAGTCAACCATAGCCGGCAAGTCGTTGACCACCAAGTCATCCCATGACCAGTTCCAGTAGAGCTGACGACCCGCAATGCAACAAGGAAAAAGGAATGGGATAATTAGCAAGCGTTCAGCAGTAATACTAGCATTTTTTTTATAAGTTACTACTAACGTATACGTACCCGGCTTGAGGGGTCGAGCGAGACGTGGCGGCGGCTCCAGCGGGTGCCCCTGTTGTTGGCGATCCAGACGTCGAAGCCGCGGTCGGCGAGGATGAACGGCAGCGACTCCTCCGGCGAGGCCAGCAGCCATGACATGCCGTCCTGCACGCAGCAGAAAATACACACGCATCTATCCGTCAGCTTCTGTCTGGTACGTATATAGCGCTAGACCGCTAGTAGGTAGGTGTATACGTATGTATCTCACTATCTCTCCATCTCTGGACACTCGTAGCGTACAAAAGATCGTAGCACTCAGCACCGAGACAAAGCATCTTGTCTGCTCTGGTTACTGACCGGATCTCTGAGGCTGGAGCGTTCTGGATCCGGACTGACAGTCCCGGTCGCACCGTTTCGGTGCTGGTTGTTTGTTTCCTATAGAAGGCAAGTACAAGCAGGAGGCATATTTCCAATCTCAGTTACGTACACTCTTTGCAGTGCTGACTACTGATATACTGTACATACAGGCATACTACTATACAGTATTTAATTATGTCTGGCTGTAAAGGCATAGCGAAAAGCCTAAAAGCGGTGCAGCAAAGATCGAGGAGGTTACGCACTAGGAAAATGCATTGCACCGATGCACCGGAACATGAAAAGATTGAGTCAGCCATTGGTGCTAAGCACATGAAACAGGCAACAAATAGATAAACAAAACGAGAGAACAGAGATAAACAAGTGTTTGCGCCATGCATGCACGCGACGCGTCGTACCACAAGGACCCCATGCTGCAGGAGCACCGGCTGCCCCGCGCGCGAGGACGAGGCACCGCCACCGCCGCGACCGCCGGCAGACGCCCAGCCTCCGCCGCCGCGGCCCCTCGGGATCCTTTGCAGGCTCAGGATGTAACCGTCCGCCGTCGTCACCTACATACATATCCACTTATCCATCTATCAAGTCATCAATCAAGATGTGTAACACGCAAAAGCTTTCTAGGAGTATATCTTTGTCCTTTGTTTTTTCAAGAAGCTAAGAGATAGAGCTGATATGATGCATGCAAACGTTTGGATTTCGGACGATACGCTTCGATCGCGACGACGGTCGACGGTCGACGGCTGACGGTGCGTGGACCATGCACACGGTCATGGCAAGGTCAAAGCAAAGAATTGAAGGAGGCGGGACTCTACCTGGTGCTCCTCGCAGGGGGTAGCCGAGCGGCGTCACGGCCAGCGCGCAGGGGCCGCCGCCACCGCCACCGCCACCGCCGCCGCGCGCTTCGACGACGACGGCATGGCGCAAGGACGACGATGACAAGAACAGCACCGCGAGCGCGACGGCGGCCGCGGGTGAGAAAAGGAGGTCCGGTCGATGCGCGGCCGTAGTGCCCATGGTGGTGCTGGTACGCTGGCGCGGACGACGTCGCCGGCGGCCGGTGCACGCGGTAGCTCTGGCTAGCAGCTGGCTGGCTATAGCTTTGGGTGCGTAGTGCGATCGAGACGAGCAGACGCGTGCTCGCGTATTTAAAGTGCGCGAGAGCCGAGAGCCGGCATGGATGGATGGGGATGGATCGGAATTCAGAAGCATTATTACTACTAGCTCTCTCGGATCACAACACAATGGGGTGCAAGGCATCGCGAGTGTGTAGTACGTGTGAACGTGAGAATCGTGGTGGTGTGTGTGCGTACTTCGCTTTCGTCAACGTGACGCCTTCTTTTCTTCTTGGTCGTGCTTTTGGCATCATGGCATCGCAAGAGCTAGGCGTCTCTGCTGTCTATCAACGCACTTAAAAGTACTCCTTTTCTACGAAAAATTATTCTGTGCTTGCTCGTAATTACACCGTATTAATTACTGCCTCGTTTTAAATCGTGAGGCTGCGGTAAAATTAATACTGCGACTGCGATGATGGTCCGCGCGCGGTCTCCTGAATGAAAGAAGAAAAAAGACTAGCCGCGCGCGCTCCGCTGCAGGCATGCATAAGCATAACTGAAAACTAATAAACAGAAATAATGCTACTTCCCGAAAGGTCGTTTTCGTTTTCTGTCTGAGACTGCCTTTGAGTAGTGTATTCAATGCTGTGATAGTTTTTGCATCGTCTAGGCGAATTGGCGATGCAATGCAAGTGCGTAAATTCCTTCCTTCGGCAAATAAAGCTCCTAGCATGCAGTCCTACCAGTCTGTCTACCACACTCATGCACACTCCTAGTACATGCAGCAGGTCGGACAGGGACAGTTAATAAAAGTAAAGAATTTTCCTTGCAGTGATACTCTGTTGCCGCGACAGTGACGCAATGGGTCCCATTCCGTTTCCATTCCAAAACCATGCAACACGGTCGGTCGGGTCAACCGCTGAAGCCTGGTCCTAACAGTGACTGCAGTGAATACTCCAGTACGTGGTACTACTGTGATAGTAGAATTACGGCACCATATTCTTATTTTTTTGACAAGAAAACCACACACATATACGGATTATAATACTGCTGTTTAAACGAGGCATAGAATAATTTTAGTTTTATTTTATTTTTATCAATGGATGATGAGAGGCAACGTGCAGGGCACCACCATGTACACCAACATTTGGTTCATGATTAAGCAAATATACCTTTTAAGGTGCACTACAACACACACTTTTCGGTGGTTCAAAATCTTTTGTAGAGGTGATTATCTGAACCGCGGGTATCTGCACACCTTAGTTGCTCTTTGTAGATCAATGTCTAGAGGCAGGATAAAACCTAACTGTCTTCGGATTCGTAAACCCATAACAAAACCATCAGCCAAATACGCGCATTGGATTTTAGATGGAGGCTTGGCCAAAAACCATTTTTGAGACGGATTTCGATAGAGCGACACCTCTCAAAAGAAAAAAAAAAAGAGAAAACACCTCTAAAAGTACGGTAGTAGTGTTGCTACATCTAGAATATTGAAGCAAAAGGCAACACAATGTTGGCCCAAAAGAACCATAGCCATTAACTTTTTGCCCCCCGAGGCATAGCCATTAACTAGTGGCGCATGTAATGTAAATATGTAATGGTGGAGCAATACACTTATGCCTTATCCCTTCCCGCAAAACATATTCCCCAGCTAGAGACTGCGCTGCTAGAAGAGTGTGAGATATATGGTATGGCCACACATTGCTGTGTCGGCAAGCAGAATGTGGGTAATGTGGAGTAGCTTGATTCAGAACTCGACAAGGTAGTGTTCGCCTGCCTGCTGCGAGCGTTTTGCCGCTCCTAGCAGTCCCAGCTGAAGAGTGATGGGCACATGTAGAAACAAGCTCAGCCATCAGTGTCAACGTGTCATGATGGCGTGATAAACTCCGCCTAGGACTTCATCTCAAGCTCTCTTTCGTTGTGGGCTCTGCTTGTCAGCATCCTCTCGACCATCCACATCCAGTACTACTGGTCCGCACATCGAGGCGTCCCACACGGCTTCTTGAACATGCAGATGCAGGCAGGCAGGCAGCCTTTCTTGGGTTCAGACGAGCGCCGCCGATGCCAGAATCGGAAGCCCCCAGCTCCAAGACAGAAGTGAGAAACGGACATGCCGTCCATGGCTCCATGCTCGAAAACGGACATGCCATTGGTCCATGGCTCCACCTCCACCATACTCGTCGTCGGGCTCGATCTGAGAGGAGTCACCATCATCTTCTGATCGCGTATTTTGTTGCGGGAACAAGGCTAGCGCTGCATGTGCCGTCTCGGTAACCCAAGGCCGCCCTTAGGCCTTAGCGCGAGGCAGGCGGCATGGGCCATGGGGGCGGCCGCCGGCCAGGCAGGGGCCGCGCCCGCTGCCTCCTCAATCAACAACTGAAAATTCCAATCCTCTTGAGAGAAAGGGGGCCGGGGTGACTCGAGGCGGCAGCATATGCGTTCGTCAGCTCAAGCGTTCACATCTGCGCATTCTCATGGTGCGTCAGATAGTGCTCGAGTCACTCAAGCGATTTCAGTGCCACGCTCTGCTGGCAGCTGGAGGTGCCTCCATTTTGTTGTTGCTGTAGTTGTTGCAGCACCACTAGTCCGGTGCCTCAGTTTTGTAGAGTAAAAACGTGTAATCCATTCCCGCGGAAAATAAATGGCTTGACTTGTAAATGATAAGCCGGATCACCATCAATTGATTCCCCCCAAGTTGCCCTCAAAAAATAAGCCGGATCACCTTTTTTCCCCCTCACTTCTAATTTTATGTTATCTTGTCATTATTTGACTATAGGAAAACAATTGCAAATCGTCACTTTTAGGTTGTTCAGTTAATTATACTTGTTAGTTGTATAAGATTGCTGCCTAGAAGTTTCAGAGACACTGAAATACAGCAACAACTTTTTGGCTAAAACAGTTTCATATCCACGTATATTGTACTCCCTCCATTCTAAATTACAAGTCGCTCTAACTTTTACCAAAAAAATCAAAACGACTTATAATTTAAGACAAACGGAGTACCTTTCTGTTCTATAAAAAAGAATTCAGCATTCATGCGTGTCCTAAGGTTGACATTGACATGCTGTAGACGGCGAAATTTGCAGCTAGCGCGGAGCTAACGCTCATCAGTGGTCCTTCCAGACTTTGACTTGGTTCTTGCGTTCCCGTCGTCGAAATGGAATGATGGCGAATTGCCAAAGTTGCCAGCTTCCTGAAGCTGACTGAACTGAACTTCTTCGTTCTCTTCAGAGTTCAGACTTCCATCGCAAGAAGGAAGCGAAGCTGTCGTCAATATGGAACGGTCGCGCCATTATTACCACTTTACCAGGCACAAGCCATGGGATATGTTATGGGTCGATCGGTCCCCGGTATCCACATCTAATGCCTAGCAGATGAGCAGTGCAAGCAACGTGCCTGGTGGTCGCCTGGTCCTTGCAAGAGTTTCTCCAGGTCAGGACTCCAGGCCGTCGTCAGTTGTAACTTCGACGCTGGCAACTGGTAGGGGAAGAAAAGAGGAATGAACAGAATGAATACTCCGTTTGACGGGCTTATTCGGAGGATCACGAGTGCTTTGCTTCTTCTCTTCAGAAGCAAGCTGGCAACGGCAAAAAAAAGGCAAAGATTCTTGCCATCTTGGATGGGTTATGTATGGTTCCATGACATTGGACAGTACTAGCAGTAGCAGCTGCCACCTGTATGTTCGTTTCTCATGTGAACTGAGCTTTGAATCTCTGATGTTCGAAGAGAGGACACATTGAGCTGAGATTGGCTTTGCTTCTGATTCTGAGACGCGGAGTGGACCACACCACACGATGCACACGTCAACATGCCTTTAGCCAGTCTAAGGCCGCCAAGCCCAAATGAAGATATTTAGTCTACAGGTTTCGGCCCAGTTCATGCTCGTACTTCAAAAGTCGTGGCAGTCGGTTTCGACCTAATTTTCTCCCGACCAAAAGTCGAGCTCGGCCCGCTCCATCACTGGGCTTTCCCTTCTTTCCCTTGCCAAAAGGAACGGGACTGCTTGGCGGAGCGGAGCGGGCTCCAAGCGTCGAGAGATTTTGTCGTTGGCCTACCCAAGCAACGTGGCATTATTACAGGAAAGGCCTTTCACTTCTCTGAGGCCTTGTTTGGCTGCATCTAAATACACTCTAATCCCTACAGTTTTGAGGAGATTGAGGTGTATTGAAGTGTATTTTGAACTAAAATACACTTCAATCCCCTCAAAACCGTAGGGATTGAAGTGTATTTAGGTGCAGCCAAATAAGACCTAATTTTTTTCAGGTATATGAATTTTAAATTGCGCGATGATTTATGTCCTAAAAAGCCAAGGGCTTATTTGGTAGGGCTTCTTGAGTGGCTTTGGTACTGGCTTCGAAACCTTGCCAATCAGACGACTCCGATAAAGAAGCCTAGAGGCAGCAGGCTATTTTCCTACTACGTGGGCGTAGCTCAGAGGAGCTTACCATGCCGTTATTTCCTACTCTTAGTTTTCAAGACACATTTACACATTAATTAGGATGTTTGCGGGGTTCCTAATTTTAAGGATATTTTTTTAAAAAAAATAAAGCTATTTTTAAAGCATCTAGAGGAAATTCATGAACTCTATTTTTTGGGGGGAGTTCGTTGCATTTTGTAAACACTTTGTATGGTTTAAAAAACTTATCAAGTATTGACTAGCTTTTTTTTTACTAAAAAGGAAACCGTCTTCAAAAGCACTTCAAACCAAGATAGGTTGATAATCTAGGCACTTCTGAGTTCAAAAGGGGTTAGATATCTAGTTTTAGAGTTCCGAGTAGAAAAAGAGTTAAAATGAACCTTTTTCGCACAGCGCTCTGGCCATACTGGGCTGCGAAACACGTCATCAATCGGTCTCACCATTTTTAGCCACTACTATGCGTCCAAAACAAGCTGATCCGTCCAAGGGCAGGTCAGTCAGTTTTGTGCCTACCAAAAGTCCAGCTCGAGCTCGTCCTTTATTTTTCTTTTGACATTTTTGTATAACATCTTTTGACATTGAGGTCGACCCATTTCGGTTACTGGCAAATATATTTAGCCCAGAACTGCAACAGTCTTATCGGGAGCTTTAGCTTGACACGAAATGGTCTATTCGTTTTCTGATTGTTTTTTTCCCTCAGAGAAGGATGCGCATTTTTAATCGCCTGATCAATGCCTTTTTTTAACAAGTAACCATTACGTGTGCCTATTCCGGCCGGTGCCGGTCCCGGTCTCTGCTAGTTATGTGTAAACTGTCCAATCATTGTCTAAGTTACGGAGAGGAGGTGTAAACTATTCAGTCGTGCTATCGTGTTCGTGTACTACTACTAAACTACTAGTATATCGTTTTTATGTTAGTTGTATCACTATCTCTATTTTTTTTTCTTGTGATTTCTTTTTTTAGAAACTTATAAACATTTTGTATGGTTTAAAAAACTTATCAAGTATTGACTAGTTTTTTAACTAAAAGGAAAAAAAAAAAAACATGTGCAAAACCACTTCAAACCAAGACAGCTTGATAATCTAGACACTTCAGAGTTCAAGGGGTTAGGTATCTAGTTTTAAAGTTTGAGAAGAAAATATAACCTAATAAAGCTCTTGTCATACTCATTATGAAAAATCGTAGATTTCTCCTAATATTTGTATGTAGTAGTAAATGTCATCACTAGTTATAACACATAGAAATCTCATTATGAGGTATTTAGTAGAAAAAATTTATACTAAATTTTGAATACTAAAATACTAGAAAAATCCTCTTCACTAGAAGAAGACTGAAATTCTTCTGATTATGACTAGTCTGAGAAACACAGCATCAATCGATGTCGTCCCTTTTTCTTAGCCACTTGGGTTGGGTCCAAAACAAGCTCAGTCATTTTTGTGCCAATAAAAGGTCCAACTCGAGCTCAGCCCTTCTTTTGACATATTTTTTAACACATCTTTTTGAGATTGAGGTCGACATATTTTTTTTGCGCACCACTCCAACAGTTATTGGAAGGTTTGGCTTGACACGAAATGGTCCATTCGTTTTATGAATAATTTCTTTTGTTTTCGGAGAAGGATTAACATTTTTAATCGCCTGATCAATGCCTTTTTACTGGGAGACAGCAATGCCATTACGTGTGTCCGGTCTGAGTCTCTGCTACTTGTGTGTAAACTATCCAATCATTGTCTAAATTGTGGAGGTGTGAACAATCCAAGCTATTAGTACATTTTTTTTAAGAACAGATCGAAGAGCGCCTTTCACATGGATGCGTACGATCGCACAATGTCGGATTGTTTTTTATTTGCTTTGATCTTATCCTCGATGACGATGAAGAGTTGCTGGGTTTGGAACAAGCAGCATGTGTCGTTCTTGCGCCAAGTGTACTCCCCAGTCATTATTTATTCAGCTCGTCCAAGTCACGATCTGATTCCTTCTCCACTAAGAAACACCATCACATATATTGTGCCATCAACCAGCGAATGAGCCACGACGAACCAAAATGCTTCCAGTGCATGATTAATATTTAATTTACTGTTCTGTATATTTTTGAAAATACCCCAAGTCATATTTATTCCGCTCGCCCAAGTCGTGATCTGATTCCTTCTCCACTAAGAAACGACATCAATTATTCCAGTGCATGATTAATGTATTTGTTTACAGCGTCTAAGATAAGATAGTAACTATATAGCTCCTGCTATTATAGTGCTACTAGTACTAAACATGACATGCTAGAAAATAGAGGAATATTATTACACGTCTGCTACTCATTAATCAGTAATCACCAAGGCATCCATCTGGTGATGCATTATTTTGGCCGGCCTTTCCTCCATGTATCCATCCCCTCTTTGTCACGTGTTTAGGCCAAGCTCCACATGTCAGGGAGTACCTGAAGCTATCCCCTACCTACTCCATCAATGCACTCCTGCACAGCACTCCTGTATCCGGTGGTCAACATCACAAAATCCTCTTGTACAGTACCCAGATATGCAATGCATGGCCATGGTCCTGCTCCTGCATTTCAATCTGGATCGACATTAATGCCAATAAAAGAAAAAAAGCGAATCTCAAAAAGCTCGAAGACTGGCAGTTGAGAAAATCCAAAAAAGGTCCAACAAAACCAAAATGGACCAGCAACTTCAAGGCTAGGAGCCGAGAACCGAGAATCTACCTTGCATATATTCCCGGCTCAGCTGCTCTCCAGCGAAATCCTCCCCCAGAAAAAAACAAACTCCGGAGAAACGCCTCCTCGCCTGCTCGGCTGCTCCCCCGCGCTCCTGCACCCGCCCTTGCTGCACCACGTGGAAAAGCCCACCCCGCTGGACCCGGCGGTCTACATAAACCGCCTCCACGCAACGGCCTCCCCCACCACCACCTTCCTTTCCTTCCCTTCCCTTCCCCTCCCCCACCCAAAGCCCCACCTCCTCCCCGTGTCAAAACCTCCGGGGCCGCGGCGATCGCCAGCTCAGCAGCGCGCCGGCGGCAGCGGTCGCCGCCGGAGAGGGAGAGACGATGGAGGACGTGATGGGCTCCGCCGTGGGCCCCCACTTCAGCGGGCTCCGCCTCGACTCGCGCCGCCTCTCCTCCGCCTCCTCGCTCTCGCCCGCCTCCTCCCCGCCAAGGGCGACGCCACGCTCGGGTTCGCGTCCCCAAGGCGGACGGGAACAGGAAGCCCTTCGTCATAGGTGACCCTTGCCTCGCCGCGACCGGCGCCCGATTGGCTTGTCCCTCTCTCTCGCTTTGGATTTTCCGCTTGTCTGGTTTTGAATTTTGGTCTCGTATTTTTTTTCGTTGCTGGTTTTGAAGGCGTATGTGGAGGGACCGCGTCGGGGAAGACGACGGTGTGCGACATGATTATTCAGCAGCTCCATGACCACCGCGTCGTGCTCGTCAACCAGGTGCGGCTTCTCCTGCTCCTTGGTTTTGGCCCTGTTTCTCTGTTTTTGTCTTCTGACTTCCGATGCTTGCTCTACTTTGGACCTGTACCGCAGCCCTGCTATCGATGCATTTGTTGGCGAGCTCTAGTGGTTTGTTTGTTTCGTGAATGCTTTGCCAAATAACATGTTCTCCTGCTCCTCGGATGATTCTTTTTTGGTGTGTTCTGAGCTTGTTCTGCTTTGGTCCTGTACTGCGAGTCTGCGACTGCATTATGGATGCGTTTGTGTGGCGAATCTGGCGAACTCGTGTGGCGAATCTGGCGAGGTGTTTTTTTTTGAATTTTTTATGAATGCTATACCAAACAGAGGTTCGGTTGCTGCATTTGGTAATTGTTTTTTCTATCACTGCTGCAAGGACTGAATGCTGTTGGTTGGGTAGGTTACACACGGCTAGATTGTATTCAGGGATTTGGGTAGATTACACGGCTAGATTGGATGTTGCGTTTCTCTTACTCAATTACCTGGAATAGCCTTGGATAGGTTATTTGTTGCTGAAATGAAGATTGAAAGCTAAATCAATCGCGGCTTACAATCTGCTTTTAACTTTCGTGGAATAGTGAGGTGCTTTTTCACTGGAAAGGTGATTGTAGTTGGTTGGAACCGTTTACTTTGTCGATGCTATAAATTGCTTCTTCTTCTATATAAAATTGCTCATGGTTTGGGACTTTGGATAGGTTGTATGTTGCTTTAGTCTTACTCGACATATAAAGCAAGGTAGAAGGTACAGCCTACAAAGTGCTTTTAACTTCTGGGCGATAATGTTTGTCTTGAATTGGCCATAATTTTCGTTATGCTGTGGTGGTTTGTCACTACTCACTAGGATAGTTACGTTAAAGAAAAAAAGAAAAAAAAAAACTACTCACTAGGATAGGAAGTGTCCATGCAGAACATCCATCACCTGATGCAATATGGCAAAAAGTGGTGTGCCTCCACAAGTACCTTGATATTTTCTGTTAAATGTGGTTTGAGTCTATTGAGTGTTTCCTAATAAATAGTTTACAACTATCTGCGCAGTTGGCTTGAATTGTTATTTTTTCTGTTCACTTGGAGATACTTTTTATTGTTTTTTCCAGCAAGTATGGGACCTATTGATTTATTAGAAGTCATAACATGAAATTTATTATGAGCATCTTATTTTTATTAGGCACAATTATACTTGTCTACAAGTATGTGCATGCATTTGCTATAATCGTTGTCTACATTAGATGTGTACAATGTTGCATCTGCATTCTACCATTTGTGTTCTCTTTTGATGAAATAAGCATTACTATTTTGTTTTCTTTTTTTTTTTTTTTTTTTGAATGCTGATCTGTGTGCTTGCAAGTTGCATAGCATCCTGACACAGGCTGACAGTTATCATTCAATGAAAAAGAAATTTAGTGAAGACACTGCCTGCAAGGTGCTTTTAACTTTTGGGTGATGTTTGTTTTAAAATGGCCATAAATTTTTTTATGTTAACACTAACATGAAACTTGAGGTGCCTTGTTACTTCTAAGAACCTGCACAGACCACCGGATGCGATAGGTCAAAAACTGTTGTGCCTAGAGAACTGATCCGCAAGGTTTGCTTGGATTGTTAATTTTGGTGTTCACTTGGAGATACTTTAAGTTTCTTTAAGGCAAGCAAAATGACATGCTGATGTATTAAACTCTGTTACATAATTCATTTTCATTATGAGCAGCTTAGTGTTCTTAATGAACATAAATTATCTATAATTGATTCACATGGATTTTCTCGTATCATTGTTTCCATTGCACGTGGGCAAAGCTAGACAAATATCATTTTGAGAAACGGTGCACAATGTCTGTTGCATCTGCATGCATTCATGTTCTGCTTCCAAAGAAATAAGCAGTATAGTTTCCTTTTCTGTTTGTAGAATCCTGATGCAGGCTGACAATTATAATTTGATGAATACCTGGCATTAGACTAATGGTTGCATCAAGAGATAGTAAACTACAAGTTGGTTATAGTAGCCACCTATATATTTACTCTAAATAGTACTCAACCGTAGAAGCACTGTTCTAGAGGATTTTGACATCGATTACAATTCACTTTGGGCTGTAACTTTTTGCAGGATTCATTCTACCGTGGTTTAACTGAGGAACAGTCTGAGCATCTGCAAGACTATAATTTTGATCACCCTGGTACTTGGATATGCTATTGAAAATATGCTCTTCTTTTAGTTTCTGGGATTTAGATTACCTTAGCTGAAAGTAGTATTTTATTCTTTGTCTTGCAGATGCATTCGATACAGACCAACTTTTGGAGTGCATGGGAAAGCTAAAAAGTGGACAGTCCGTGAATATTCCTATATATGATTTTAAGAATCACAGGCGATGCTCTGAAGATTTTAGGAAGGTACTGAAATAAACTATTGGTGCAAAGAGAACAGTTTTGTTATTATTTATGATCTAATTTGCATAACCTCGTTTACAATGTTTTTTGGCAAGTATATCGAGAATATTTAAAAAATTGGTGGCATGCCATGAATGTTATTTATTGTGACCAGACTAAATTTCTGTTACAAAAGCTTTTTCTTTATTTTGGGAATGCTATTGCAGTTTTATGTTCTTGTCGTTTCCTATTATAGAAGCTGGCACCGACCTATTAAATTTATTAGTAGGCATGTACTGTGGTACACTACATATGATAAACAATGTTATGCTTCCTTAATTTGGTCAACCCTCCCAAAAACACGCCAACAAAGAAAAAAGGATCCTGGTTTGTTTCATTATGTGCCAGACCCAAATGAATTATAATTTGATTTTGCCTTGCACTCTTATGATACAAATCACCGGTCATTTTTTTTGTTAGGTCAATGAATCAGATGTCATCATTTTGGAGGGGATCTTGGTTTTTCATGATCAGAGGGTTCGTGATTTGATGGACATGAAAATTTTTGTTGACACAGGTTTGTTACTCTTCTCTTTGTTAGTGATATATGTAATATGCATACCATGGTGTCTGCTTAACTACAGGTATATGCTTAAATTGAATTGCAACTTTAATTGTGTATTCATATTTTTAACCAATCTTTGATCATTATGCATATCTGCTGTTGTGTGATTGCATGCAGACGCTGATATTAGACTTGCTAGACGTATAAGGCGTGATACTGTTGAAAGAGGTAGAGATGTTGCCTCAGTGCTTGAGCAGGTATTCAAACACTGTATCTTATTGACCTACTTTTTTTTAACTTATGCTATTTGCAAACATTACAAATATCCCTACGCTATGGCACTAATACGAGTTTCCATTGAAATAATCAGTATGTGAGATTTGTCAAGCCTGCATTTGATGCTTTTGTCCTGCCTTCAAAGAAATATGCTGATGTGATCATACCAAAAGGGGGAGATAACCATGTTGCAATTGATCTAATTGTGCAACATATCCACACAAAACTTGGTCAGCATAACTTGTGCAAAGTCTACCCAAATGTCTTTGTAGTTCACACAACATTCCAGGTACCTATAACACTAAGCTTTACATTACAATGATCTTAGATTTGCACACTCCTGATGCTTTTGATTGATTCATCTGAACAGATACGAGGAATGCATACTCTCATTCGTGACAAGAACATTGCTACACCTGACTTTGTTTTCTACTCAGATAGGCTGATTCGCC
This sequence comes from Chrysopogon serrulatus, assembly GCA_015844335.1. Taxonomy (NCBI): domain Eukaryota; kingdom Viridiplantae; phylum Streptophyta; class Magnoliopsida; order Poales; family Poaceae; genus Chrysopogon; species Chrysopogon serrulatus. The sequence continues at coordinate 138,054 of JADLZL010002937.1, read as the reverse complement.
TGGTACCATTCTTAGTTCTTATGACCTCCAGTAACTTATTATAACTGGCCAGTTTGAGAGCTGTTAATTGTGGTTTACTGTATACCAATGCATTTGTTGTATGTAAAATGTCTTCCAGGTGGTTGAGCATGGTCTTGGGCATTTGCCATTTACAGAGAAGCAGGTGGTTACACCAACAGGTATGTCGTTGGCTTCCTTTCTTTGTACACCTTTCTTCTTTTATTGTATTAGGTCCCACTCCCATAGATAATTATTTGGCATAATTTTATCAGAATATCTATGTTCCTTGCTTCAAATTGGCTCTCTAACATTTGAACATGGACAGCTGTGGTATACTATAATGGCCTGTTTGGATCCCATGAATCGAAACCAATATCTAGAAAGTGCTTCCCATTTTATTATTATATTACTTTCCAATTCCTAGGAAACCAATATCTATGTTCAGGGCATTGCTATTTCCTATTCATATTCGTTGTCTTCCCAGAACAATTAAGTTCTGGTACATGTTTCATTGATAAGTGTTTCTTATTGTTTTTGGTATAAATGATCACTGAAATTTGCTGTTAATTTACTTATTGTGCTTTGCCCTAGAGTTTTTCCCAGTATACACGTGAAAGAAATTTTCTGGAAGCTCTGGGACTTCCTAAAAGATTATTTCCTAATTGTTCTATCTACTTCATTCTAAATTTCTTCCAGAACTACCCTGGACACTCTACTGTTCCATATTTTAGGATAGAAAAGAATTGAATGCTTGCAATCTATTGTACCATGACTGTTTGTCTTGTGTTTCAGGATCTGTTTACATGGGAGTTGATTTCTGCAAGAAGCTCTGTGGAGTGTCTATTATTCGAAGGTAAATTCTAGAATAGCTTTTGCTAGAAATGTTGGGACTTAATTGGCAATAATTTTAAATGTTATGTGGTGTCATCATCTCAATTTTTTTTCACTATTCTATATCTGGTCCTGCACGCCCTTTATAAATTCCATTCATGAGTTCTTATATTTTTTGTGCGGACACTTTGAGATTCAGACTAAAAATTTTCTTTGCTTTCTTGCATTCTGTGCTCCAACAAAAGTTGATTTTCTGTTCCTGTTTACAAAGCTAGCTCCGCTATTTGTACATAGTACTCCCTCTTCCAATTTATTGATTATTATGTATCTAGAAAAGCTATATAATTATACTTATGATTGTTCTAGTTGTATATTTGCAATGAAATTGCTTTTGATGTACCTGCTTTCCTTTAATTCTGCACATTACTTGAAATATTTGCAGTGGTGAAAGATGGAAAACGCACTGCGTGCTTGTTGTAAGGGGATAAAAATAGGCAAAATTCTATTTCATCGCATTGGAGACAATGGGCAACAAGTAAGTTTTCGTTGAACTTTATTGGTTTCCTTGAAAAGTGAATGAGTTTTTTTTTTTCAGTTTGTGGTGTTGTAAATAAACTGAATTTATTTTCTGTATCCAGCTCATATACCATAAGCTGCCTGTGGATATTGCTGAACGTCATGTTTTGCTTTTGGACCCTGTGCTTGGTACAGGTTAGCATTGCATATTCATCATTCCAATTTTTATCTTTAGCTCTTTCTGCATGTTTATTGCAATTACAAAACAATCTATCTGACAGAAGTTTCTATCTTGTTTCTCCAGGTAATTCAGCTAATCAAGCCATTGAGCTTCTTATGAGGAAAGGAGTTCCTGAGGACCGGATCATTTTTCTGACTCTCATCTCGGTAAAATTCCCTTTGCTGAGTCATAGATGGTTACTCCTTCATCTTCATGTTCCTTTTGGTTAGTTTGTTTATATGTCTCTTTCACAAACAGGCCCCTGAAGGCATCCATTGTGTGTGCAAGCGCTTCCCTGGTTTGAAGATTGTAACCTCAGAGATTGATAGCGGATTGAACGATGAATATCGTGTCATCCCAGGGCTTGAGAGTATGGTGATCGATACTTCGGCACAGACTAACCAATGACTGAGGCTGCTGTAGTTAGCAGTGTAAAAGACACTCAAGCTAGAGCTGACATTACCGTGGCTGAGATATACTGGTGTTGGTTGGTTATGGTATACTGGAAGCAAACGTGGATAGGTTTCTGGTGGGTGCTGAAACCGTGTGGTCTTGTCCATAATCATATGATTCGGTACACAAAACGTTGTTTCCGTTGGTTCTGACATACAAATTGGGTTTTGCATTTTGAGGCTTCTAGCTGAAGGGCCTGCTCCTCGTCACTTATACTGTCATACGGGCCTGTGAAATGTAACCCTGTTTCCCGGCATCTAACAGTTGCCGTGCGATCTCAGCTATGATTGGAATGAAATTCAAAGGTTGTGACAAGACTTATATGAGGTTTATGCTGCAGAGTATTGTTTTGTTTGAGTATCTATGATGCGTTTTGATGGTGTATTAGTCAACATGGCGTAGTTTACATTTTTTTTCCCATTTGCGCGCTTGGTCCTTCTGCCCAGGCTCACCTAGCTTTGCCGAGTGAATGAGTACAGTTAACTGGCCCTGGCAATCTTCTCGGGGCTTATGCTGTTGGGCAAGGCAAAACTAGCCTGATAACCCAAATGTTATTGCACATTGGTGTGGCTGAGCATTGCCGGTCTAGTTTGACTATGCCATCTTTCAGACTATTATTGATGATCAGATGAACACTACCATATCACTGTTTCAACTTGTGTTGTACTGCTATGCACACGAAATGTTGTTTGCTTGCTATACGGGATATTTTGTAGCAAATTCAAATTGGGTTTTAGCCTGTAGTAATGCTGAGAGCTGTTTGTTTGTTTGTTTTTCCCCTAAAAGTAACCAAAATATCATGTTGTTTCTGGACAGGTAGGGACATCTTTTAAGGTTGCAGCGGAATTGTTCCTTTTTCTGAGCTATTTTGAACTTTCTACCAGCTCCCTAAACTGCACAAATCACAGGCAATCTGATATCTGGGCACTAGTATTGTACAAATCTGCGTCATTTGCTTCTGGTCTTCTGGGACACAGTGGTCGCAGCTGGCACGGCCGGGCCGCCAGCAGCAACAACACAGCAATACTAGTGCCCGTTTAATTTAATCTTGAATTATTTTAGTCATTTTTAACAATAACAAATATAGTCATTGTATTGTATTAGAGGTGAAGATAAAATTTAAAAATTGTCAAGTATAACAAGCAACACTGAAGGTTCCAATGAAAAGAAATGAAATCGGTCATTATCTAGAAAAAGGGGAAGGAATTAATTATTGATAGATACATCTGCAAAATGGAATGTGGACAAATTGCTCGATAAAATAGTGTTTACTATGCTTTGACACTCTAAATACACCCTCTAAAAATATACTCCATAGGTCACAAAATAAATTAACTCTTATAAAATTACGTTCTATGTCAAATTATTTTGAGTTTGGCCAAGTTTATTGTAGTATGATAACATTATTTATACACCGAATAAGTATATTATGAAAATATATTTCCTAGTGTATGCTTATTTGGTATCATAAATATTAGTGTTTTTTTTATAAATTTGGCCAAGCTTAAAATAATTTGATTTATGACAACTCTGGAAGTTGATTTTGGGATGGGGGAGTATCTTTAGACACGCTTCTTTGATTGACCTCAATGAATTTTTTCTACTATTAATAATTTAAATTCTGATATGCTCACGTTTTTAAACCTCAAATATTACTGGTTTTAAAAAAAACGATGTTTTTTCAGTCCTGGTCTTCACTTGAGCCTGATATCAGCCCAAAGTTTAGGATGGGCCTGGTGGATGCATTAGGATTTTTGTTTGAGAAACTTTTGTTTTGGTTTATTATTAGTTCAGGTTTCATTTGAAGTATTTGAGCTCAAGCCTGACCCAGTGGTTGAAGTGAGTTCATAACCATGGCCGAATGCAAGTGTGACGAATATACTTGTTGGGTAAAAAAAAAAAAATCATACGTGTCATGTCGGGCTTACTCACACGCTGGAGGTTCGTTTTTAGAAAGTACTCCCTGTATTTTAAATTATAAGAATAAAAATATTTTGATATTTTTAAATATATAATTTTTACTATATATCTAGACATAACTTATATTTAAATACATATCAAAAGCTACGAATCTAAAAATAATAAAATATATCCAATAATTTGGAGCAGAAAGAGTAAGGAGCAGCAAGTGAGCACCCTAACTCATATAGGAAGTACGCCGCCCAAGTTAAACAAAACTAGGTGCTACATATACATACTTCAAATGACCAATGGATATATATGTCAGGGGTGGCAAAGAAGGAACTTGATTGTGTAAAGTTTAATTGTAAACTATGAATTGAGACATACTCCTACGTAGACATTGGACGATGCTAAGGTATATTTTTAGAAAAAGTTTACATCATCGCTTTAAATATGAAACCGGTTTTTCTACCTAAAATTTTTCAAACTAGACGAATTACCCCCTCAAGCGGTTTTAAATGGTAGTTTTGCTACAGTAACATGGTTTTATATTTTTTTATTTATTTCAATAGAATCTTTAAAAAATCATAATACATCATAGAAAAATCATAAAATAGAAAATCTAATTTTGTTGGACTCCACATGAGCCGATCTACACAAAGAACATATAATATGGTATGTTTTAGTATAAAGTTTTTGCTATAACTTTAGATTTATATTTTCTATAATTAAATAGAATAATTCATAGCTGTAATTTCTATGGTTGAATTGCGGTGAAATTTTTATGGTGGACTTATTATTATATGCTCAAATTGTAGTAAAAATCATACTCATTAGATCATGTATAACTTAGTGATAGATTTATTTAGGTTTATGCTTATTAAATATAAATAAATATATAACTAAGTTATACATGATTTAATGAGTTTGAAAATTTTACTATAGATCAAATATACAATAATTATCCTACTATAAAAAAATTCACCACAATTGAACCAAAGAAAATGCGGCTATAAATTATTCTAATTAATTTATAGGAAAACATAGATCTAAAGTTATAGCAAAAAATTGTGCTAAAACATACAGTATTATATATTCACTGTGTAGATCTACTTGTGTGGAGCCCAGCAAAATTATATTTTCCATTTTATGATTTTTCTATAATTTATTATGATTCTCAAAGATTCAGCCAAAATAAATAAAAAGAAAAAGATAAAACCATGTTACTGTAGCAAAACCACTTCAAAAAAACCGCTTTCAGGGTGGTATAATTTGACTGGTTTGAAAAGTTTGGGAAGGGTAGAAAAAAACCGCTTTTTATAGTTAAGGGGTTGAGTATTCCACCCTTAGAGTTGAGGGAGTGATGTAGATTTTTTTCCGTATATTTATTTATCTACTAGGAGGTAATGTCTCAAATCAATCGAGAGCCGTTGGTATTTTAGATTTTATGAATTATTTAATACATTTAAAAACATAGAAAAACAAAAATTCCTCCATGTTCCCCTATTAACGGGGGAAAATCTTGCGTGCACGCTAATGACGGGAGGGATCCGTAAAGTTCTTGCACGCTAATTATCTTAGTGAGCAATTTTCTATAATAGTATTTTTTTTTACCTTCCTATGTTATTACATAATACAAGGTATTATATGGTATCTAGTTTTTAATGACCTCAGTGTCAAGTCAAAATCAAATTTTGTTCTTCTCCTGCGTCTATGAGCACTGTATTTATATTAAAGTAGCTAGTCAAGAAAAATTATTATCACTTCTTTGGGAGTCAATAAATTCAAACTTGATCAAATTTATATAACTAATACTTATGATGTTAAATAAATATCATCGAATAATAATAAAATATGTTTTCATATTAAATCTATTTCAACATATAATTATTCATATTATTTTGTATTGTTTTTCTTTCAAAACACGCTAACCGTGTAACATGCATGCACACGCTATCACGTACTCCCTCTGTCCCTAACTGATCGTTGTCATTGGTTGTCGTGTCACATGTTTAAGTCGATTTGTAGAAATACTCATAAAATTTGTGTAACATCCTGTGTTTTCGGAACACCAAAAATCCGAACTTTTTAAAACTTTTTCCTGCAATGTGTGAAGCATGTGGTTGGTAGGACGAACCTAGGTCCATCACGGGAGCATTCGCTAGTGAGCCATAGCATTCATGTAGAATTACTTGTAGGAGTGTGCCATAGTTCCTATGATTGGTTTTGGGTTCGTTCTTGTGAGAGGATTGGAGTGCACATGGCCATAGCAAATCCTTTTTCGATCTCCTCTTAATCCCCTCACAATTTCCCTCCTAGAAATCCCCAAGTACCCTATTCAAAATTTATCACAATTCTCATATAATTATCCTCTCAAATATTCTTCTTAATCACTCCTAAATCTCCCAACTTCTCCCACCTTGATCCCACCTAAAAATTCATCCTGAAATTCATAGCGTAAATAAGGAAAATCCCTTCCTTTTTCCTTGGGCCTCTTCTCTCCCCTCCCTTTGCTCCCCGCACCCCGCAGGCCTTGGCCCCACCCAGCCGCCCAACCGGCCTTTCCATCTCCCTCCACTCCCTTACTACCCGAGCAGGCCTCCCTCTCCTCTTGGCGGCCCATGAAGGCCCACCCGGCCCAAGCACCCCTTCCTAACCCTAGGAGTGCCGGCTCCTCGGGGTGCCGCCGCCCGCCGCTCGGCGGGCGGCACGAGCCCCGCGCCCGAAGCTCCGGCTTCGTGCCCGTGGATGCGCGCCCCGGCGTGTCCGTGTCCGCGAGCAGAAAAGATTGCCACCGTCCATCCCTCGGAACCCTAGCTCGCCTCTATAAAAGCGGAGCCGCCGTCGTTCTCCCGTTTGTTCCCCCTTGCCGCCGCCATTGCCGTCTTCTTCTCCCTCTCTGCTCCTCTGCTCGCCTCGCCTCGAGCCGCGGCCGCGTCGCACCTCCGGTAGCGCCACGCAGCGCCCGCGCGTCGTGCTCCCTTCACTCACCTCCACTGCGTCGCGCGCGGCTCCGCATGCGCCCGGCCGCCTTAGCGCCATCCCCAGCCGCGCCACGGGCGCCCCTTGGGCGCGCCCGCTCAGCGACCCGGCCCCACGCCTCCGACACGCGGCCTCGCCCTCCGGCACAGTCGCCCCAAGCCACCGCGGCGTGTCACGCCGTCCTCGGCGGCGCGCCCGCAGACTCCGGCCCCGCCCGCCCGGTGGTGACCATGTATGGCCAGCGCCCGTTGCGTCCCCCGCCACGGCTCTAGCCGCTTCCGGAGCCGCTTCGCCGAGCCTCGCTACCTGGGCGCCCGCGCTCGGCGTCGACCCGTGCCGCGGCAGCACACCACAGCCCCGCGTCAGCGTCCGGCCGTGCCGCTAGCCGCGACCAGCGTCTTCGCCGTCGCCCGGCACCAACCCCGCCGACCACCTTGCTGCACCTCCGCCGGCGTCTCACGCCTCCCGGCCGCCCACCGCCGCGCGTTCCGGCCAGCGGCAGCCCACGCCAGCCACCTGATGGCCGCCTCCGGCCACCACGGCTAGCAGCAGCCAGCCGCAGCCACCTCCAGCCGGCCAGCAGCTAGCCACGGCCGGCCAGGGTTGCCTGCAGGCTGACCACAGCCGGCCAGGCCTGGCCAGGCTTAGTCGCTGCTGGCTAGAACAGGCCAGGAATGGCCACCGCTGCTCCAGCGCTCACACCACCTCTCCGGACCCCCTCTCCCACCGCCGGTGAGCCTTCCCAAAGTCCAAAGCCTACCTTTTGCATTCTTTGTGAGCACTTTGTCGACTTTGGCCTTCGTGCCATGGTTCTATACCCTGCAGGAGTGCTGCCGGTAGCAGCTGCTGGTGCCTAGCCAACCCTGGCCACGTCCAGCCACTCCCGGCCAGTGGTAGCCAGCTGCGGCCAGCCGCGGCCAGCTGCTGCTGGCCAGCAGCAGGCCGGGGCAGCCCAGCGGTGGCTGCGGTAGGCTACAGCCGGCCAGCAGCCAGCTAGAGCTGGCCAGGGGCCACCACAGCTGGCCAGGGCCAAGCCCAGTTGGCCATGGCCCTCTTGCCACCTCCGGCGCCACTCCCGATGAAGTCCTGCCGGCCTCGTCCTCTCCACCGACAAGGTCGACACTTTGAAACCCCACCGACGCCATCCCGACGTCGGCAAAGCTTTCGCATTTCCAAATTATACTCTCTCTTGTCGCATCCTATCTATGGTTATATCAGTGCCTGTACCGTGTCTTCGCGCCGGTCTATCTTATGCTATGGATATGTGCCATTCGAGTCGATTGCATTGTGTAATGGGTGTTGGTTTGGTTCTTGTGTATTTGTGTGAAATTGTTTGTGGACCGTGCCTTCGAGCCGGTCGGAGGATTGTACCTCGCTTGGGCGTTTCGATCGTGGGTTTGTCCCGCCGTGATTGTGATGCCGAGCATAACTCATTCTCTCGCTCTCGTGCTTTAGTTGACCCCGTGGTACTACGAGTGTCAACTTTCGAGTCCGACCCTAGGACTCAGTCATTAGGGACTCGATACAATACGGATATTACCCGTACACAATGAGCCCCGTGATGACCTAGTCTGGTGGGAGCCGACTTAGGAGACGACCCTCATGGGACGACGGATGCCAACTCGCTAGGGTATAGCTTATGGCCGCGAGTCATCTCGCCATGACCATCGGGCTCTACCTCTTTTCATTTCTCTTCTTTTCCCTTCCTTTCTTTCTTGTGCTACTTTTCCCCACCACCTCGTATGCTTGCACCACCTAGACCAAAGCATTCCTCGGTTCTCGTGATGACAACCGCATCGCTATGAACCTGAGGAATAGCTTTTGCCGCTTTAGTTGCACGGAGGTCGTGGTGCCCTACGAGTTGGCGTGGATCGCGGAACCGTGCGAGACCATCGTCTCTTTTCTTTCGATCACCGTACTTTGCCATGACGGGTAGGTCAAGAAGAGTGCGGGGCCATTCCTCTTTTTGCTCTCTTTCGATTCTCGCTAATCCAGCAAGGTGTGGATCGAGTCCCTTGTTCCGGCCCCTTCGATCGGTGACCATTACCATGTCATTTGGATCGGAGTGCCGTGGGACCAGGGGCCCCCTTTTTCGCTTATTTATTTCTGTTAGTGTTCTTTATTGCCTCTTGATTCCGTTCCTTAATTCTCGCCGATTACAATGGCGAGTGGCTCCAAAGGGAGGTGAATCCTATATTTTCTCTTTTGGATCCTTTGTGCTTAACCCCTTGTATGTTTGTACCTAACTTAGATCGTAGCATTCCTAGGGTTCTCACGATGACAACCGCACCGCTGAGACCCCCGAGGAAGTCTTAGTGCATTTAGTGCACCTTGGTCGAGGTACCCTACAAGTGGATTAGGCACTCACTCTCTTGTGCGTCGCTCCTTCCGATGCCTCGCCTTTTACCATGGCATGTGCATTAGAAGGGGTAGACCACTGCTCCCTCTCATTTCTACCTTCTATTCTTCCCCGCTAGTCCATTCTATTTGATCCCGTCTTAGTCGTGACGACTAGATCAAAGACCAAACTATCTCTTCTAGTTAGCAAAGCTATGGTCTATGTCCTGTTCTCAGACCCATGCGAGTCGACCTGATCGACCGTTGGAAAAACCATCCCCATCGAGGATGTGACTGAGGCCGTGACATGGACATGCCCAACTAACTCTCTTTCTCTCTTTCCTTGTTGTGTTACTCGCTTCTCAGCTCTCGACGTTGTTGTGTCATGTGGGTCAAGAAGGCCTGTAGCCACTCCTCTGTTGATCGTGTTCCAATCACTTTTGCTACCACCGGCTATCATGGCGGGTAAGCAGACGTACCTTGGAACCAAGTCACAACCCTTCGGTTTTGCGTTACTCGTTCTTTCTTGATTCTTATTTAGTGGTTATGACTGGCGGGTTAAAGGCCACAAGGGCCAAACCTTGTTGTTCCTATTTCCTTTTTCCTCTTGCTTGTGATCCTCCGGTCCCCGCCAATTTCCATGACGCTCAGATTGGGAGGCCACAAGCCGTGGTGTCTGTTTAAGTTAAGTTAGGATCAAGGCCTCTTCCCTTGGAGCTGCACAGGTCAACATGGTTGACCCAGGAGGTACTGGCTATTTCAAGGCCTTGATCCGAGCTCATGCTTAGCAGACAACCATTTATGTTTGTTTGGAGCCCGAGGATCGGACACTCTCCACGAGAGCTAAGTCTTTTTAGTATTTATTCGGAGTTATTTGGATCCTTCTGTATCTTGTTGCCTTTTGGGGAGTACTATAATTTGGTTAGGGATTTATTGCTCTTTTGCCTTGTTTGTTCTATATCGAGGTAGTTGCATCGCGATGACGTTGGAAAACCGGAGATCCGCTGGGAGGAGGAGATGCGAAGAGCAACCAGATGTGGATGACTATGGATTGCTTTAAACAGGTGCCACGTCCCACCCAATCTCGTAGAATCCTATTAGACATGCAATATGTAGCTGCTAGCGCTTTACTTTATGCAAATGAACTGTGATAGGATGCATGGTAGATTGCTTGATAAGCCATTACCTTGACGCAACCTTTCTCCTGCACACCCGCTGCTAGGATAGACGCTCGCCTACCTCATGATACTTGCTACACACTTACACTTTACTCATACATGCTTGTGTGTGGCTAAGGCACGTGGTGCCGTGAACTGGATAACTGGGGATAATGTGGGAGAGATCTTGGTGTGTGTCTTGGGTGTGTGGTGAGGGTTGTGTCGACTGGGCAGGATCTACGACGAGTCAGGGGACAAGTCTTGCCGGAGGAGTGTGATCTGGGCACTCCCTATGTGAGAGAGTACCTGTGGCGGGTACATTTGATGTGAGTAGATTCCGGGGAGGAGTGCCTTTGTGGGACGAATCCTCGGAATGAAGGTGCCGTCGAGGCACAGGGCGTCGAGCCCCCTTGTGAAGATATCCTGTCCAGTCCCTCTAAGGACTGATTGGGCGAGTATGCGGCTCATGGGACTTTTTCGTGCACACCACTCGTCTCTGAATGGGCGGGGTCCGACTTGACGACTAGCTGGCCCCCTGCTGCTACTACTAGGTTGATAGGTGATAGTGTAGGGAGGTACGGGTGCCGAGACCCACACCCTCCTGAGACAGCGTGGTATCCACCGGGATCCCGTACCACGTCTCACGCCTCCTCGGCGTGCCGGTGGATCTCAGGGGTGCCTCGGAGCTGAGTGGTAGAGTGGCATCGGGCCGCTTAGGCGGCAGCTTTGGTATCGCCTAGACGAGGCATCGTCGATGATGGTGATCTTGTGGTTCCGTGTACAAGCTCTGCAGGGGGGTTACTAAATCTATACGTATAGCCGTGTCCCCGGTACGGACATTCCCTACGAGTACCCCATGTTCGTTATAGTGAATGGTGTCCTCTTCTTCTTTTCTCCCTCTGGGAGTTGTTGGATTCCGGCTTAGGCCGTTGAGGCAAGGAGGAGCGGGAGTCTTTCTTGCCGACTAGAAAGTGAGTGTGGTGAGATGTATGGATGTGGATGGGATGGATGGATGTGTGGATGAGATGGGTTAAAACCTGATGAACTATATTATATTTATATTATGAATTGGCATAGGGAAAACTACAGCCCAAATATAGGCCTTTTGCTCTACCCTTGCATTCCACTTACTATATAGCAAAAAAGCAAAGCATAGGGTGGGAGCACACGTGGCCGCATAAATCGTCTTGATAGAGTTGAGCAGGTTTGGGACACGAGGACAACTACGATGGCAATGAAGCTGAAAGGATTAGGTGGTCTCGTTCCTACACTCAAGTTTGGTTAAGGAGATCAAGTCTACGCCCGCGGATACTCTACCCCAACTCTGATGACCGCTTGTGAAGGAGGAGCCTTCACCCGCTATAGCGCTATGACTACTCTGATGTTGGCTTGTAAGCGTATATCGCTAGGTTACGTTGTACTTAGGTATGTCTCCAAGTGTTGAAAAACCTTGTAACTTGTATCTTTTCGCGATGTATGAACTATGGTATCAACTGTAAATGATGTACTACGTGGATTTCCCTTCGAAAAAAATCACGGTCGTTTCAATTTATATCTTCAAATAAATTTATTAGAAAACTAGATTAAAATATATTTATAATAATACTAATTATATACTATAAATATTAATATTTTCTAATATATAATTGTTGATAGTTATTTCTCAAAAACGAGAAAGACATATATTTAAAGATAGAGGAAGTACATGCTAGCCGCTATTACATGCATGGACACGCACATACATATGCAAAATGCTACACATAAAATTATATGGAATCAAAATATATCAAGTACAATGTTATAAAATTAAAAAGATTTTACTATATCAATCATTATATCACACATGCATCAATATTATCTTTTTTCTAAAATTTTCTTTATTTATTATATTTTATAAAATAAGCAATTAAATAAATATATATTTCATCTCTTACCTCCTAGAAGGTAATAGGTGGTTGTGGCCGTCTGATCGAAATAAATAGACAGCTCATCATTTGGAGGTACCGCAATAAAGCCCAACTAATAATGATGAAATTAAGGGATTCAACATTTTATTAGCCGTTAGCCTTGTAACATGTAAATCCTCCACCTAATAAGAGCAAGGTTACTAGTAATACAGCCCTATATATATTGGTTGTATGTGCATTTAAACCCACCTATTATATAGCAGTTGACTCATCTATTACCTATTTTTTCTCTTATAAAATTGTGGATCAGCTGGCTGTATAAACTTACAACTCTTTTCTCTTGTCTCTTCCTATCTCATCCTTCTTAGCATAAAGTCTACTACAATCCTTTTTTTGTACTTGCTTGCTCTAATAGTTAGATATTTTTTATACGACTAACTTTTTATTAGCTAGGTAGGTCATTTTGAGGTATTGGTTCAGCTAGTATTACTTAGGGTGTATAGATCTACTAGAGTCAATTTTGAGGTATTAGTTGAGCTAAAAAATATACCTTAGCATTGTCCTTATTAGTTTTCCCAGGCTAGCTAGCAGCTATTGGCAGGCAGCGGCGATGCTTCTTATCAGCTGTAAGATCTTCTGCGATGTTTCGTTACTGCAAAACACAAGGATTAGGCGAATACTCACCTGGCCAGTGGGCGTGTCTGTTTCAAGAGGGAGAAACAAGAAACTAGTCTCTCTGTTTTAAATTATAAGTCGTTTTGATTTTTTTTTAACTATTTTGCTATGTATCTAGACATATTATTATATCTAGATACATAGCAAAATGAATATATAAAAAATCAAATAGAGGGAGTATAAAACTAAGGTGATGAGAAAAAAGAAGCAAATTGTCGGACGGTTTGGACTTTTAGGGTCATGTGGCCACTTGATGGAAAATAATTAAGCTATTCAAAAAGTGGCCTGCGTCTTGTTATATAGTACACGGTAGGGAGTTGACTGATCCATGGGCATTGCACAGATCCTATTGCTTGGACGTTAGGCCTTTCTTCCCCGTTCCATCACTCATGCTTTGGTCAATTCCTTTCTTTTGAAAAAATGCTTCGGCCATTCCTTTTAGTAGATCACAAGTTCTCGAGCCCACATTTTGATTTGGGGGCCAACCTAGGCCTTAGAACAAATCTTCAGCGCTTATTAGCTCCAACACTTTTCTTTCACGAACATACACTTTGCAAAAAAAAAAATTTACCTATCACATCGAATATTTGGCTACATGCATGGAGTATTAAATGTAGTCTAAAAAAATAACTAATTGCATAGATTGCGATAGCTTTGCGAGACGAATCTTGTAAACCTAATTAGTCTATGTTTTGACAATGTGGTGCTACGGTAAACATTTACTAATGAAAGATTAATTATACTTTTTAGATTCGTCTCGATGTTTCCTTGCAAATTCTATAATTTATTTTTTATTAGTATTCAAAAATCCCTTCCAACATCACTTCGACATTTTGATGTGATATATAAAATTTTCTTACCAACTGAACTAAACGCATAGGATAAATGATAAAGAAACAAGAGACAGATATTTAAAGCTCAAGGCTGTGATGCCATCAGGATCATTAATTGCCTGCTTAGATTTGCCAGCACATTACTAGATACCTAAAAGAATAAATTGTTAGAGTTGGTTTAAGTCAAACTTTTTAAACTTTAGCCAAATTTTTAGAAATGTCTGTTAAGATTTATGATATCAAATTAGTATCATTAGATTTATTATAGAATATAGTTTTACAATATGTTTTTTTTATGTTATAGATGTTCTTATTCTTTTCTATAAATTTAGTTAGATTTAAAATAGTTTGACTGACAGGATCATAAAAGTCAGGAACAAAGACAGCAGTAGCCAGTAGATACTGGCCACCTTATTTTCCAGAGCAATGTGCAGTGTACGGCAGTATAAGAAGGAATAATCCCAAGACGGCAGCTGCCTTCTCTTGTTGCCATATAAACTGACACCACCATGCCGTTGTTCTTCTATATAAACTCACACCACCATGCCGTTGTTCTTCTCTGACGACCCGTCGTCCTGCGTCCCCCTCCCTCTTTTTTCTTCGAGGTCGTCCAAGAGCATGGCGGCCTGGAAGGGGAGAGCCGACGCCAGCAGGCTCCTCCCGATCATCATCTCCTTCCTCCTCGGCTCGGTGCTGACGGGGGCGATCGTCTTCCTCGGCGCGACCGCGACTATGGACATGAGCTGGCGATTCACCGCGTGGGGCAATGGCGCACGACCAGTGGCCGGAGACGAGCCGGTTAGTGATGATCTGATCACAGCTGCTCCTTCTGATGCATGGTTTTCCCCTTTGTTCATATGCTTACTGCAGGCAGGTGCATAGGGCACACATACACACGACTGCTCCCCTCTCACTTGATTTCGGAGTGTAGGATAGCAAACGGCATGGTTCAGTTTCAATTTTCAGTTTCTGCTGAACAGAATTGTTTTGATTCGATTTTTTTTAAAGGATCGGGGAGCTTGATTTATGGACCTCCTATTCATTATAGTGAACAAGCGAAACTTGACTGCTAATTTTATTGCATTTAATTTGAGTGAGCTGAATCTGCAGTATGGTGACTACGTGGTCGAAAGTTCTGGACAGTAATTTACAGTGTTTCCTGGCTAGCTGAACTTGCAACTGGAAATGCAGTTATTTCCACCAATCTTTGTTTTACATCTTTACTCGATAGTCGATACTACGTTGTAATTGTTAGATTTGCAGGATAATAAGCTCTACAACTAGGACACAACAAGAACATAGATAGATGAACAAAATTTTGTTGGAGTTAATCATTGCGGAGACCCGAGCCTGCTTGGGACAGGCAAGAACACAGTAGATGCTAGGTTTGGAAAGCTCTTCCAAGTGCTTCAGCAGCTGCCTGATCAGTGGCTTTCACTAGTTGCTCTCACTAGTTCGGCCTCTCTCTTGTCAACAATGGTGGGTTTACTTGAGTTGCATGTCTCTGCTGGGTGCGAAATGTACCATAGTGAGTCCTTGCACAATTGATCATCCATAGTGCACACTGACAGCACACATTGCGTGCTCAGCTTTCACACCACAGCATGCTTATGATCAACCTGACAGTAATATACCAGTTAGTAGAAAGAGATCATGCAGTTTCGTTGTTTACATTTCCTTAGACTAGTAGTAATGAAGATTTTTATTAAAAACTGTAGTACAGATATGCAATTCTCTTTGTCATAGAAATTCTAACTAAGAGCCTCGATCATGGGGGCTTGTCATATAAGTATATTCATGAAAAACCTTAAAGCTGAAGTTGGCTACTCAACAGGCAAATAATACTAATATTAGTAGCTAACCTCAAGATTATCCGATTTCTGTATTTGAAAATCTGGGTTGATTTGTGGCATGCATGCCATTAGCATCTAATCTAATGGACAAAATAATGAGCAGGCGAAACAGTTTCCAGAGCTGGCAGAGCTGCTGAAGAACGCATCCATTTCCATGGAGGACAAGACGGTGATCGTGACGTCCATCAACAAGGCGTACGCGGCGCCGGGTTCCCTCCTGGACCTCTTCCTCGAGAGCTTTCGGGCCGGTGAGGACACGGCGGGGCTGCTGGACCACCTCCTCATCGTGTCCGTGGACACCGGCGCGCTCGAGACGTGCCGGTCGGTGCACCGCCACTGCTACCTCCTCCGGCCGGACAACGCCACCGCCGCCGACCTCAGCGACGCCAAGTACTTCATGACCAAGGACTACCTGGAGATGATGTGGGCCAGGAACCGGTTCCAGCAGACCATCCTCGAGCTCGGCTTCAGCTTCCTCTTCACCGACGTGGACATCCTGTGGTTCCGGAACCCGATGCGGCACATCGCCGTCACATCGGACGTGGCCATCGCCTGCGACCACTTCAACGGCGACCCGGAGTCCCTGCACAACCGGCCCAACGGCGGCTTCCTGTATGTCAGGTCCATGAACCGGACGGTGGAGTTCTACCGGCGGTGGCGGGCGGCGCGCGCCGACTTCCCGCCGGGTACCAACGAGCAGCACGTCCTGGCGCGGGTGCAGCTCAAGCTGACACGCCGCCTCGGCGTGCGGATGCAGTTCCTCGACACGGCACACTGCAGTGGCTTCTGCCAGCTCAGCGACGACCTGCGCAGGGTGTCCACCATGCACGCCAACTGCTGCACGGGCCTCGACAAGAAGGCGCACGACCTCAGGAACGTGCTGCAGGACTGGCGGAACTACACGGCGGCGCCAAGGGAGGTACGCCGCCGGGGAGGATTCGGCTGGACCAAGCCCGGAAGATGCATCCGCTGACAGAGAAGTGAATGTGAACCCACCAGCAGGCAGCTCTAGTTCTTTGCTTTGTAAGCATGCCTATGTTTGCTGTGATAACGCTACATTAATCATTTGTCTCATTTATAGGTAATAAAAAATTTACCTGGCTGAAACATTTTTTTTTATTTTGTTCAATTTTGTCAAGGTGACTACCTCAAGTTGTACAACAACTCAAATAATGATATTAATCCTTTGGTCCTAAATTATAAGTCATTTCAAAAATCTTAAAGAGTTAAAGTTTTTTTTAGTTTGATTAAATTTATATAATAAAATAATAACACTTATAATACCAATTAAATATTATTAGATTCTTTATTAGTTATATTTTCATAGTATACCTTGAAAGCATCTAGACCTTTAGTTGGTTTCAGTGATTAATAACAACGTAAAATTACCGTGATTTACGTGTGTTTTGTAGAGGCTAATTGAGTTAGGTCACGATAATAATAAATGGATGGGCAATCAATGGCTTTCACGTCACTACAATGGAATTCGTTTTGGCTTTCAAAGGATGCACAACAAGGTTTAGGACGGAGTAATTCTAAGTATCATTTGACATTGGAGACACTTAGAGTAATTAAAGACTTTGTTTTTCCTTTGACATACTATTAAAGGGTATGAATGGGTAGTTTGATCTAGGTGAGCTAATGATTTAGGTGTGGTGGACACTTGTCAAATCTAGTACAAGACAGCTTAGAGATATCCCAAAGATCAAGTGAAATCAAAGCCGTTCACAAAGATCGTCAAAATGGAAGTGAATGGTGGTCATTAACGTTGGCTCATACTTGATCGGACGCGTCCGGTCAGTGTATGAGTGGTGTCGTAGTGACCGAACGTTGGACCTGGCAGCTGACCGGATGCGTCGGTGCCACAAGGTCGTAGTCCAGAGTGGACCGGACACTCGCCAGTGTGGGACCAAACACTACGTGTCAGCACGTCCGGTCGATACCAGAGAGGTTCCAGAAAGGGCAAAACTAGACCGGACACGTCCAGTCAGTGGTGACCGGACTCTGACAGTGTCCAGTCAGAGCCTATCATAGGAAGGATAGTTAACCATTGGTTACTAACCAGGCTTGTTCGGTCACCGTGACAGACGTGTCTGGTCATCATTAAATGTTGTACCCCTTCATGTGGGGATTTGAGTGGGGAGTATTTATACTCCTTCATCTTGATCATTTCAAGTCTCTTACTCATTTGTTCAGCTAAGGATACACTTTGAGTGCAACGGGGTGCAGGAGCATACTGAGGTTAGAGAGATTTGTTAATCCAAGGTTAAGGATCTTATTAGTGTTAAGAGAGTAGCAAGTGTACATCAACTTATCTCAGTAGGCCTATCATGGTCAATTGAGAGCTTGTACTTATTTCTCTTGGTAATCGGTATCACCAAAACAGTGTGGTGGTGATTGGGAGAATGATGATCATCCAGTGGTGAAAGGTCCTAATAGATAGAGGGGAGGTGGAATAACCTATAAAAATTTTCTTCAAGACACTAAAACACCAGTTAGTAATTAAGATGGTGGTAATGTGAATTTTACGCTAGCCTAAGAGAGAATGCAAGTCAACCTACCACATGCTAGTGTCCTATCAACTAGATCACTCAACCACAACCTAATACACTAGTTGCCATAAGGTAATTTGCGAGGTAGAGAATCAAGGGAGTGCAAACCATGACTTTGGGATGTCGTACCAATCATCGTCTTATCAATTCACTTGAGCACCAATATGATGATCAAATCCAATAGAGAAAGCCCAAGTTGATCTTGAAGGATCAAGCCACACAAGCGATCAAGACATTGATTTTTACCGAGATTCACGTGCTTGCCAATATGCTACGTCCACGTTGTGATGTCACACTCACTTGGGATTTGGCAGCTAATTAGAACCACACGAAGCCTCCACTGGACATCACAAGAATCACTATAAGATGAGGACAACATAAGTCATGAGCATTCTACTAGAGTACTTTTTGTGATCTTCTGCGGGGATAAGGTCAAGAACCCCTCACAATTTACTGGAGTGGCCAAGAACAACCTTCATTCTTACTCAACTCTAAATCCACTGCTCCAACCATCTAGGTGGTAGCAACCACCGGGAGTAATAAGCTCTCCACACAGCAAAAACGCTTACTAGTGCCACTAGATGACCAATCACTTGTCAAATGCACTAGAAGCTCTTTCAATCTCTCTAGATCAAGCAACATGCATGGGAACTGAGAGAGTAGGTTTGCTTAGCTTTAAGGGATGTCCAAGGATGCAAAGTACCATGAGCAACCCCAAAGCTAGCTACACACCTTAAATAGGCGCCCACCAAAGCACCTATCTGTTTCCCTCAAAAACAGAAAGCTACGAACTGACCGGACTTGTCCGACCGACGCGCTTTGTAATGGGAACCGTCCTATTGCAATGGCTACAAACCTTGCTATGCAGGACTAGTGATGATTGGACACGTCTTCCCTAGGGACTGGACATGCCCGCTCCAAGAAACACCCTCGCACGCGCACTGCACAGCACGACCAGACGCGTTCGCTGCGTGTCCGGTCACTTCTCTGCTTAGCTCAGCATGCTAGCATGTTTTGACCGGACGCAGTAGCAGACTATTCGGTCGCCACACGTCCGGTCACCCCTAAAAAATAGCCAGACACCAACACTCTGCGTCCGGTCACCTTGAGATGACTCCTTATCTTTAAAAAATCGCAGTCCTGCTTAGACCCAAACCTCATCAAACCCTTGCTCTTATGTGTCACCACTAAAGTGTCTCTCCTCTTATGCATGTGTGTTAGTATTTTCAAATGAATTTTGCAAGAATTTGTTAGCACACTAGGTCCTAATGCAAATACGAGTAAGAAATCACCTAATGGTACTTAGACAACCGTTTTCACCATGAGATCACCCCTCTTGATAATATGGTTATCGGTCCTAAATCCGCCTTACTTCTATACTCCCATGTGGTTGGCGTAATAAAAAGCCCTAGCTTATATCTTAGCCTCTTGCTTTTCATCCCGCTTCTCTGCTCTTTTTCATCTCAAGGGTGACACTTGATCACTTGTTACACTTCTCCACCATCACCTTGTGGGGATTACTCCCTCGGATACCCTTGGAGAACGGGCCTGGGCCGACTGACCAGGCGAGGCCCAGTCCACGAAGACGACGACAAGCGGCACATGCAGCTCCCTGGAGTGCACTACAAGGATCGGATAGTAGATTGATCTACCCGGATCAGTAGGGAATATTTGTTACCCTTGTAAAACTTGATCTGCCGATCAGTTAATTGATATGCCAATTGGTAGATTGGATCTGATTGATCTTGTAATCCTGCTCCCCGGTTATATAAGGCGGGCAGGGACCCCCCTCTAAAACAGATCAACCCTCGCTGGCATACGCCATAATCAAACACCAGAACACAGGACTAGGGTTTTACATCATCCTGACGGCCTGAACCTATCTAAAACCCGTGTCGCATGTTACCTTCTTGCTCTTGATCTCGCGCACCTCACCACCCTCGATCTCATCTACTACCTCGGGTATCCCCTTGGTAGGCTGCCGACCAGATATCGTCGATAGACCTTGATCACTTCAACATTTGGTTAGGACTTTCTCTTTCTTCAATACTACACACTTAGCAATAGAGTTAGTCCTAGGTTTCATCAATTAGCCAAAATGAAACTAGAGACTTTCGTGTGGTGCTTGTGGATGACCCAACTCATCTTGTAAGCGGTTGTGAGTGATTCATCACATCAGAGTGGCAAAAAATTAGGTCATAGAGAGCACTTGGCCCTTGCGAGATTAAGGAGGAGCTATACCCTTGCGTGGGTGTTCCAACGAGGACCAATGGGAAGTGCCGACTCTTCGATACTTTGAAAAAACATCGTCGTGTTTCTATCTCCTCTCTTTTACTTTGAGCATTTAAGTTTGTGCAATTACTTTATATTTTTATATTCTTAGAATTTTTATGTTAGAGTAAGATTAGAACTTATGGTGTAAAATTTTTGTACAGTAAAATTATAGAAATCACTTTTAGACATTAGGGGTGAAATGGGCGAGCAGTAGGGTTGAATTGTTTTGAGAAAATTTAGAGAAGCCTAACTCGTCTTCCCGTCTTGGACGTCTTAATCCTTTCATGCCTATTTGATGTTATAAATTTTTGTATTTTGCCTCTATAATTTTAGTCAGACTTGAGATTTTTGGCTCTTCATATATCACATTTATATCTGTCTATCTGGATGATAAATAAGACTACCATAAGTTTTTATTAGATAAGATTCACCTGGATGTGCCGGGTGGGGCTGCACTCACATGCTGAAGGTTTGGTTTTTAGAAAGCACTCTCCATTTTAAATTATAAGATATTTTGATATTTCTAAATATATAATTTTACTATATATCTATACCTAGCTTGTATTAGGTGTATATCAAAACTATAAATCTCAAAAGCCAGAAAAACATCTTATAATTTAGAACAAGGGAATATGGAGAGCAAGTGAGTGCCTTAACTCACATAGTAAGTATGCCGCCAAAGTCAAACAAAACTAGGTACTATGTATACATACCTCAAGTCGCCACAGGATATATATGTCTGGGTTGGCAAAGAAGGAATTTCAATGCGTAAACTATGAATTGAGACATACTCGAGAAAGAAGAAGAGACAAGAGAAATAAGTCACCTCTGGGGATCAGCTCAGAAGATCAACTTCGGCAACCAACCGGACCGAACCATCTGGCGCTGATCCCGGATGTAAGGTACACCTCCAAATCGGCATACACAATGCTCCACGCGGGATCCACTGTCCTCCACGGCTACGAGCTTATATGGAAAACGTGGGCTCCCCTCAGAGTGAAGATCTTCCTGTGGCTTGCCTTCCGAAGGCGGCACTGGGCCGGTGATCGGCGTCGCTGACACGGCCTCGACGCCAGCGACAATTGCTTCCTCTGCAATCAAGAGGAGGAGTCCATCGACCACATCCTGGCAACATGCTCGCTCACCAGACAGCTCTGGCACTTCATCCTACAGGCCATTGGGCGACAGCTCCCTACTGGACAGCACACGGTCGAGGTGTGGTGGCGATGCCTACAGTGCTTGGAACACAGGGACCAACGGAAAGGAATAGACACCCTATTCGCCTTGGTCTCGTGGCAGGTATGGAAGGAGCGGAACGCATGGATGTTCAGAGAACAAGCCACTACACACGCCAATATGTTGGAAACGATCAAGGCCGAGGCGGACAGATGGATGGCAGCGGGAGCGAAGGCTTGGAGCGGACACACTAGGCCGCTGGAGAGCCTATGGAATGTAGCCCTTTTTGAGCCAGCGCCGGGAACGGTTCTTTTGTTCTTTTTTTCCTTCTTTGTACCTAAGAACTTCATTCTACTTAATACAATGATATGCATACTCATGCGTATTCGAGAAAAAAACAAGAGAAATGAGTTGTAAGTTTACAGCAGTCAGCTGATCCACAAGAGATAAAAATTTTTATGAAAGAAAAAATAGGTCATAGATGAGCCAACTATTATATAATTGGGCTGATAGAGGGTTTAAATCCACATATAGCCAACACAACGCTGTGTTATTAGTAACCTTGCTCTTTAGCTGGAGGATTTACATGTGACAAGGCTAACGGCTAATAAAATGTTGAATTCCTCAGTTTCATCGTATTAGTTTTCCCCAGCTAGCAGCTATTGGCAGGCAGCGGCGATGGTTCTTATGACCTGAAAGATCTTCTGCGATGTTTCGTTACTGCAAAACACAAGGATTAATTAGCACAGCAATGAATACCCACCTGGCCAGTGGGCGTGTCTGTTTCAGAGGGACGAACAAGAAACGATGAAACTAAGGAAGGTGGTGAGAAGAAGCAAATTGTCGGAAATTGTCGGACGGTTTGGATTTTTAGGGTCATGTGGGCACTTGATAGAAAATTAAATAAGCTGTTCATAGTGGCCTGCCTGCGTCTTGTTATACACGGTAGAGAGTTGATTGATCCATGGGCATTGCACAGATTCTATTGCTTGGACGTTAGGCCAGCATATTCTTCCCCGTTGCATCACTCATGCTTTGCTCATGCCTTTTCTTCTAAAAAAATGTTTTGGTCATTCCTTTCTAGTAGATCACAAGTTCTCCAGCCCATATTTTGATTTGGGGGCCAACCTAATTAAGGCCTTATAACAAATCTTCAGCACTTATTAGCTCCAGCTCTTTTTTTTCGCGAACATGTCTGAACACGTGTTTTATTAAGAGGAAGAGATTAGGCTGGATAAACGATAAATAAAAGATTGTTCTATTAAGAGGCAGATAGTTAAAGCTCAAGATTTTGATGCCATCAGGATCATTAATTGGCTGCTTAGATTTGCCAGCACATTACTAGATAGTAGATACTGGCCACCTCATTTTCCAGAGCAATATGCAGTGTATGGCAGTATAAGAAGGAATAATAATCCCAAGACGGCTGGCAGCTTCCTTGTCTTCTTGTCGCCATATAAACACACCACAGCACACCACCATGCCGTTGTTCTTCAGTGACGACCCGTCGTCCTGCGTCCCTCCCTCTCCTTCTTCAAGGTCGTCCAAGAACATGGCGGCCTGGAAGGTGAGAGCCGACGCCGGCAGGCTCCTCCCGGTCATCTCCTTCTTCCTCGGTGCGGCGCTGACGGGGGCGTTCGTCTTCCTCGGCGCATCTATGGACATGAGCTGGCGCTTCGCCGCTTGGGGCAATGGCGCACGAGCAGTGACCGGAGACGAGGTTAGCCATGATCTGATCACTTCTGCCCCTTCTGATGCATGGTTTCCCCCTGTTCATATGCTTGCTGCATAGAGCATTTATTTTGATTTTTCGTTTCTGGTGAACAGGTTTGTTTAACAAACAAATTTGATTTTTTGAAAGGGGCGCTGATATATGGACCTTTGATGCATTATAGTGAATACTCATTTAATTTGTAAGCGGAACTTGACTGCTAATTTTACTGCATTTAATTTGTGTGAGCTGGATGTGCAGTATGGTGCCTACGTGGTCGAAAGTTCTGAACAGTAATTTGCAGTGTTACTGTTTCTGGCTAGCTGAACTTGCAACTAGAAATGCAGTTTTTCCACCAATCTTTCTTTTACATCTTTAACTTGTTGTCATATATCAGTTAGTAGAAAGAGATCATGCAATTTGGTTATTTACATTCCTTTAGACTAGAAGTAGTGAAGATTTCTATTAAAAACTGTAGTACGGATATGATTTGTGGCCACTAAACAGTGAAGTCGTGGAGCTTTGTCTTAGAAATCCTAACTAAAATCCTCGTTCATGTGGGGCTTGTCATATCATATATATTCATCATGAATGAAAAGCCTTAAAGGTGAAGCTGGCTACTCAACAGGCAAAGAATAGGAATATTACTAGAGTAGCAGCTAACCTGGAGTCCACGCAGCAAGCTTAACCGATTTCTGTATTTTAAAATCTGGGTTCAAATTCATGAGCTGATTTGTGGCATGGCATTAGCATCTAACAAACTGGATGGACAAAATAATGGGCAGGCGGAGCTGGCGGAGCTGCTGAAGAACGCATCCATGGAGGACAAGACGGTGATCGTGACGTCCATCAACAAGGCGTACGCGGCGCCGGGCTCCCTCCTGGACCTCTTCCTCGAGAGCTTCCGGGCCGGCAAGGGCACGGCGACGCTGCTGGACCACCTCCTCATCGTGTCCGTCGACCCCGGCGCGCACGAGACGTGCCGGTCGGTGCACCGCCACTGCTACCTCCTCCGGCCGCCGGACGGCGCCGCCGCCGCCGACCTCAGCGACGCCAAGTACTTCATGACGAAGGACTACCTGGAGATGATGTGGGCCAGGAACCGGTTCCAGCAGACGATCCTGGAGCTCGGCTTCAACTTCCTCTTCACCGACGTGGACATCCTGTGGTTCCGGAACCCGCTGCGGCACATCGCCGTCACGTCGGACATCGCCATCGCCAGCGACTACTTCAACGGCGACCCGGATTCCTTGCACAACCAGCCCAACGGCGGCTTCCTGTACGTGCGGTCCATGAACCGGACGGTGGAGTTCTACCGGCGGTGGCGGGCGGCGCGCGCCGACTTCCCGCCGGGGACCAACGAGCAGCACGTCCTGGCGCGGGTGCAGCTCCCGCTGACGCGCCGCCTCGGCGTGCGGATGCAGTTCCTCGACACGGCGCACTGCGGCGGCTTCTGCCAGCTCAGCGACGACCTGCGCAGGGTGTCCACCATGCACGCCAACTGCTGCACGGGGCTCGACAACAAGATCGCCGACCTCAGGAACGTGCTCCAGGACTGGCGGAACTACACGGCGGCGCCAAGGGAGGAACGCCGCCGGGGAGGATTCGGCTGGACCAAGCCCGGCAGGTGCATCCGCTGACAGACAGGCCGTCGACCTGCCAGCAGGCAGCTCTAGTTCTTTTGTTTGTGAGCAGTCGGTGTCTGCCTATGTTTGCTGTGATAAGCCTACATTAATCATCTATCATCTCATCTTCTATAGGTAAAATTTTCACCTGGTTGAACCAATTTTTGTTTGTTTTTGTTTTTTTCGGTAAAGGAGACTACCTCAAATTGTACAACTCAAATAGGAAATGAAATTAACACTAACTTTTGTTCTAAACTTCCATGGTCGAAATAAACTGACACTAACCACATTTTGCCCGCAGACAGGAGGCAGCAGCTGCAGATACTCTTCTCTCTCTGTGAGCAGCGTCTGCCTGTCTCAAGTTGCTTTGATAACGCCGCATATATCAGATTTTATCTATATCTGTATGTATATTAGATAACATTCATCTTGATGTGCACGTTTTAATTGATTTTATTTTATTTTATTACGATGATAAAGAAGACTCCGCAAATTGTACAACAGCTCCATAGGAAACAGCTCCGACCCTAACGAGGCCCTATTAGGCTGGCACCGAAGCCAAAGAAGCCACACCAAACAAACGACACTACTATTGGAGCCACACCAATCTACACTAGCAGACGTACGTAACAGTCTACTCCCTGTCCCATAAAAAGTCATTTTCGCTTTAAAAAAATCAACTATTTTAAACTTTCACTAAATATATGTAACAAACTTCACAAAATTTAACAAGCACAGGTTCCATAAAACTTCTTATGGGACAGGAGCACTGGAGCGAGTCACACCAAGCAGCACTAGCACCGAAGCTCAAGAAGCTGCACCAAATAACAGGCTTCGCCTATAGCTCTAGCAAAAGGGCCGAGTCGAAGAAACCACCCCAAACAATCACGCAAGGAGAAATCAAAGAAACCAAACCAAACAACCAAGCAATAACGCCTTGTTCGCTTTGCAAAAAATTTGCACCAGATGAATAGTAGCTATTTCGTTTTATTTGGCAAATATTGTCCAATCGTGGCCCAACTAGGATCAAAAGATTCGTTTCGTGATTTACAATAAAACTGTGTAATTGGTTATTTTTTTTACTAACATTTAATCCATATATATGGGTAGAAAATTGATGCGATGGAGAGAGAGTGGAAAAAGTTGGAATTTGGAACCAACCGAACAAGGCCTAAGTAGTATTTGGGCATGTTGAGCTCGAGCCACAATTTTACCGCTCATGGTCTCCTCCTTCGGAGAAGCCATTTCGGAGAAACCACTTCTACAAAACATTTTGTGGCTGCAAATTTTGTTCTCAGCTTTGTCGAAATAATCTCACATAACCATATTCAAGTATATCAAATTAGTGCACACAGATTGAGTGCCCAGATATCTTTGAGCTATTGTATTACGAACTGACCTTAGTCACCTTACACTCAAGCACAGTACATACAAAACATAGAAAATCAAGATTCAAATATAGGTACCGGAAACATCTTAAGAGGCAAGGCTGCCTGAAAAGGTACATAACAGAGCTACGGCTATAATACTTCGACAAAATGACCTCGATCAGCAGGCTAACATACGTCACTACTTCCTTGCTGCGACAATGTTGTCAGCCTACAAATAAAGATAACATTTGTTAGGGAGAGATCGTATTCAAATGGAAAGAGTTCTATCAAATAAACTTACTTGAAGAAAAAGGGAAAGCACAGAGCAAAAGGGTAAATGTAATTCGCATGTATCATTTAAAAAAAAAATATTGTAGATGAATTAACAGTGTCACAAGTCATGATACAAAGATCATTCTTCCTGTTCAGTAGTTTTACTTAACTAAAATGGAAGGATACTACAGAGCATGTATCATAAGAGCCCAAGTCAAAACAGCTCTGAAAATTAGATCAATGAAGGATCCTCAGAAAATATCTAGATGGCATTTGATGAACATGTGAAATACCTCTTTCTTCACAGGCTCTTCCTTCTCTGACACGATCAGCTCAATGTGGCAAGGTGAGGACATGTACGCTGCAGAATAGCAAAATTAAATATACGATTCAACAGTGTTACAACAATGTAAGACCATCCTTCAATACGTACGATTGATGCGTCCATGAGCACGGTAGGTGCGGCGCCTCTGCTTCTGGGCTTGGTTCACCTGGATATGTGAAATATAAAGGTTGTCCACATCCAAGCCTTTCACCTGGAAATAACAGAAACTTAAGTCAAACCAAACAGTAGGAAATGCAATGGACGTTTAAAAAGAAAAGAAAGAAAAAGAGGGCATACATCAGCGTTACTCTCAGCATTCTTCAGCAAATCCAAAATGAACCTGGCTGATTTAGCAGGCCAGCGACCCTGCCCATTGGAGTGGCGTGACTTTGCTTGTGCAGTGCGACCAACACCCCCACAGTATCTCCGGAAGGGAATTGCCTGCTTGTGAGCAATAACATCCTCAAGGTATCGCTTAGCCTTGGTCAAAGGCATCTTGCGAAGAGCAAAAGCTGTCTCCCTTGTGTTCTGCAGCGATTATACCCGTTTAGTAAGAGATAATGGAAAGATTTAGTGAATTTCAGGGACGTCATCTTTATATATCAACTACAACTGATAACTGAACTCAGTATCACATATGCCTATGCTGAATGTGGGATAGTAGCCCAAAAAAGGATTTCAAGCTTACAGAATGCAAAAACTTTTAATTGCAGGTTCATAGCACAGCCCTCCATACCTAACAACTATATTACAGAAAGTTGACCTAGAAGATTCTGCAAAGTATATTTTCTAATGACCACTGCATGGTATACCAGTGTGACTTGTGACTAACAAAGTGAAAAGATCAAATAGAGGACAGTAACTCTTGTTTCTGAGAGGAAACTATATGTTACTTCAAATATAGGCCAGGAAGACAGAGAACAGCAAGACTTGAAGAGAACACATCAGGACATTGCTTTAAATTCGACTTAAAAAGGGACACAGGGCAAAGCGGCTAAGCTTTAAAAGAACTGAAGAAAAACTGCCAGTTTATCAGTCCCCATGGTCATATGATTGACTTCTGATGCCTCATGATATAGCTCACAACAAAATCAGTAATCATAGGTTCCCAAAACTTCATATAGGAATCAAAATTTCCTACGAATAAAGGAGTGTGTTTGAGCTGTAACTAGCATGTCAGCACAATATTTTAAGTAATCATACAAGA
Organism: Chrysopogon serrulatus; assembly: GCA_015844335.1. Classification (NCBI taxonomy): domain Eukaryota; kingdom Viridiplantae; phylum Streptophyta; class Magnoliopsida; order Poales; family Poaceae; genus Chrysopogon; species Chrysopogon serrulatus. The sequence continues at coordinate 109,875 of JADLZL010002937.1, read as the reverse complement.
TACTATTTGAAGGCATTGTCTGAACAATGGGACATGAGGTGGATGTTGAAAGAAACACGGACATCATTTAGGCACATCACCAGAAACAAAAATAAACGTGTTTAAAGATGTCACATTGTCTATAAACCACTTGTCATGGAAAACGACACAATGGTTCATCAAACATTCAACAATGTGTTGATGTTCCTAAAGTAACGTGGGAACTGCTCATATGAAGAACATAGCAGAACCTTTACTCTTTAGGTTTCGACAATCTAATTCATTCATGCATGACACCACATTTGTGTTGATACACTGCTTTGCACGGCCACACGCCAACTTAATTGACCACAGTCGATCAAATGCACAGAGTAACAAATAGGAACCTATCAACCCTCACAGAAACAAAGGATCAAGTACAGCATGTTGAAGAAATGCAACGCACCTTGAAGTGGACCCTCAGATCCCTGCCCATGGCCTTGGCCGCTGCACAGACAACGCCAAACAACCCACCATTAGCACCACAAAAAGATGGATAGACCAACGCACTGCAGGAACAAAGAGGGCGAGATCTTACACTTGGTAGGGTTGCTCGGCTCCTGCGAGTACTTCACCTGCGAAGCAAAAGCGAGATGTCAGTCACAAAAACGAAGCGAAGCATGGCAGCAAGGTGGCGGAGAAGGTGGCGGAGGGAGTGGGCTGACCATGGCGGCAGCGGTTGCGGTGCGCCGGGGAAGGAGCGAAGGAGGGAGGGTCGCCTTCGCACGGACACTCCGCAGTGAGGAAGCACCGAGGCGGCGGCGGAGGCGGAGGTGGCGGTGTTAACAGATGGAAACCCTAGTGCTAAAGGAGCTCTAGAGAGGCCGATGGGCTTGCTGATTTAATGGGCCCAAGTGTGCACGGCCCAAGTGGCTCAGAAGCCCATGAATGATCCGGCATAAAACGCCTTGTACAGTGTATTCCCTCCATCTCACAAATAAAAGCATTTCTTTAATTTTTATTATTCTTGTTTAACCATTCGTCTTATTTAATTTTTTATATAAATAATAAAATAAATTAATTATTATAAAAATATATCTATTGATAAAATAAGTCATAACAAAATAAATATAATTTATTAAAAATTTTAAATAAGACGAACGGTCAAACAAGAACTATAGAAGTCAAAGAAATGCTTTCATTTATGGAACGGAGGAATACACGGCAACTTAGGGCTTGTATTTATCATAGGTGGAGTAGACACAAATATATTGACGGTATTTCGCAAAGATCTGGCTCCAGAAGAGCATTAGTTATAGTTTCTATGATAAAAATAGTTTTTTAAAAATATTTGATAAAAAAATTTCTTCTAGATGCTAAAAATGGTGAAATGCTCATAATGCTTTTCATCTTTTTTTCTCTATTTTCTTTCTCTCTCTCTCGCTTATCTTCTTCCACGCGAACCTGGATGAACACCTCTCTTTTTTTAAATCTTTGGATGGACACCTCTCCTACTGTTTTTTTTCTATCCACATCAAAGTGTCGTCTCGCCGCAAAGACGCCCCTACCTCCTCCGATTGTCGTGCTGCATCGCCAACTCCATGATTGGTGCCTTATTGTCGCTGAGTCACACCGTTGTAGTCTCTCTTTTTCTCTCATGGGAAACTAGAAGGAACCGCCTCTATGACTGGTGCCTTGTCGTGTCACTAAGCCAAGCAGTTGTCATCTCTCTCCTTATCTTCTATGCAGAACTGAACCTGACACCTCCTCTTCTCCTATTGCTTTTCTTCGTACCACGCCAAAAGTGTTGTACCGCCACAAAGCACGCCCGTACCCCCTCTCCGACTTAGAACTGAACCGGACACCTCCTCTTCTCCTATTGCTTTTCTTCTTCCCACGCCAAAAGTGTTGTACCGCCACAAAGCACGCCCGTACCCCCTCTCCGGCTTGTGTCACACCACATTGCCATATCCTTAACTGGCACCTTGTCGTGTCGCTAAGCCACGCTGCTGCCATCTCTCCAACTCGCGCTACATCTCCATCTCCCTACAGCCTACATCGTGCCACTATTTTCTCAGCTCCCCATCCCCTTCTCGGTTCGCGCCATCGACCATCGTGGGCTTCGAGCTAGCCTTGCCTGTCTGAGATAAATAAGACATCGGGGCTCGCATCGCGCCCATGACATCAAGACAAAGCCGGTCCAAAGCTATTATTTTCAACACTCTCCTCGCTTCACTCAACACGATTCATGGAGCCTTCGACAATGCGGAGCAGCATTTGACTAGTGCTCACGCATAGCTGCTTGCAGAGCGCAACTAAAACAGCCTAAAGCTACTTTGGTAGAGTTTTACATCTTGATTCTTGAGTTTCACTTCTTGATATTCTCAATTCTAGATTGATTCCTATGACATATGAAAGAGAAGCGCTCAATTCTAGATTGATTCCTATGACATATGAATGAGGAGCGGTGAAAACCAATAGAGAACGGATGTTTGGCTCCCAGCTCAACTTTATACATGAATTCATTTGCATTTAAGCTAGGAGCTGTGTTAAAGGAGCTTATGTTTCTGTCTCGATCGGACCCGAAAAAAGTCAAGGAGAAACACTTCCACACGCCGGTGTTTAGGAGCCCGCAAAGCCACGATTTGCCGCTCGATTTCGTTGGAGCTCGACGGAGGAGCCGACAAACATGGAGCCATGCCTGTTTGGCACTAACACTGCAATTGTGTTCTCAACTTTGCATTGCTTTGAAATAATCTCACTAACATATAACATAGTAATTCAAACTAGTCCATGCAGATTGAGTGCCCTGGACATCTTAGAGCTATTGTATATCATCTTAAGAGGCAAGGCTGCCTGAAAAAGGTACATAAAAGAGCTACAGCTATAATACTTTGACAAAATGTCCTCGATCAGGCCAACATACTTCACTTTGCTTCCTTGATAATTAAAAAAAGATGCAAAAATATAGTTAAAGAACAACTCATTTATACTACTTAGACAATAAATATATAATAATATATCATAAAATATCATGTATATATTGGCTAAACAAATAATTTAAAAACATCCATTTATTATAAGAGAACATAAAAAATATAAAAGAATATAACTTATGTGCTACTTGAACATCACATGTATAAAATGTAGTACAAGAGATAAAAAGAGCAAAAATAGAATTAAAAATAAGATAAACAATTAGAGTAAAAAGAAGAAGAAAAAAAGAAAAAAATAAACTATAAATGCTATGAAAATATATTAAAATAAATAAATAGATAAGTTACATTTATGATAAGTTAATAAAGAAACACGTTATAGAACATCACATATGTGCTACACGAACATCATATTATATTTTATGTATGTACTGTCTAAACAGATAATTTAAAAACATTCATTTATTATAAGAGAACATCAAATAATACATAGAAGAACATAACTTATGTGCCAAGCGAACATCACATGTATAAAATAGAGTACAAAAGATAAAAGAGCAAAAAAATAAAATTTAAAAATAAGATAAACAATTAGAGTAACATAAAGAAGAAAAAAAGTGAAAAAAATAAACTATAAATGCTATAAAAATATATTAAAATAAATAAATAGATAAGTTACATTTATAATAGATTAATAAAGAAACATACAATAGAACATCATATGCATGCTACATAAAATTCGTATTATATTTTATGTATATACAACTTAAACATATAATTCAAGAACATCCATTTATCATAAAAGAACATCAAAAAGTACATAAAAAGAACATGACCTATGCGAACATCATATTTTTTAAATTCAGGATTCAAAATTAAATCCTGATTGCATCACTGTTCTTTATAATTAATCCTTCAAAATAATATCCCACTTATATATCATGAAATGCAAATAATAAATAATAAAAAGTAAAATTAGTAAATTAATTAATTTTAGTCAAATAAAAAAAGAAACAAAGATGCTATTGAACATCATAAAAAAATATCTTAGAACATCAATGTATACTACCGAACATCACAAATACATCGAAGAACATCACTCTAACACTACATGAATATCACTAAATATAACATAGAGCATTATATGTATACTACGTGAACATCCCAAATTTTCATAAAAAATAGAAAGCAAAATAATAAAGTTAGTGAAGTAATTAATTAGAGTCAAATTTAAAAGAAGAAAAATGCTACCAAATATCACAAAAAATATCCTAGAATAATATTGCAAACTTATTGAACATCACAAAATATATCCTAGAATATCATATTTTTTGCTTGCGGATATCAGAAAAATACATCATAAAATATTGCATATATGCTAAATGAACATCATGTGTATATGTAAATAAAAAATTAAAAATTGAAATATATAAGTGTTACTAAAATAAAATATAGAATAAATAAAAATAAAAAACAAAAAGAGAAGCATGTGAAGGAAACAAAATAAAAAAAATAAAAATAAGGAATAAAAATTAATAGAGTAAAATAAATATAGCATCTCACTTATAATACTGAACAAGTATATCATACAAAAATATAAAAATCATGTATTAATTGATAATTAAAAAAAAAAGATGCAAAAATATAGTTAAAGAACAACTCATTTATACTACTTAGACAATAAATATATAATAATATATCATAAAATATCATATATATACTGGCTAAACAAATAATTTAAGAACATTTATTATAAGAGAACATAAAAAATATAAAAGAACATAACTTATGGGCTACTCGAACATCACATGTATAAAATGGAGTACGAGAGATAAAAGAGCAAAAATAGAATTAAAAAATAAGATAAACAATTAGAGTAAAATAAAGAAGAAAAAAGAGAAAAAAAAAACTATAAATGCTATGAAAATATATTAAAATAAATAAATAGATAAGTTACATTTATGATAAGTTAATAAAGAAACACGTTAAAGAACATCATATATGTGCTATACAAACATCATATTATATTTTATATATGCACTATCTAAACAGATAACTTAAAAACATTTATTTATTATAAGAGAACATCAAATAATACATAGAAGAACATAACTAATGTGCTAAGCAAACATCACATGTATAGAATGGAGTACAAAAGATAAAAGAGTAAAAAATAAAATTTAAAAATAAGATAAACAATTAGAGTAACATAAAGAAGAAAAAAAAAAAAATAAACTATAAATGCTATGAAAATATATTAAAATAAATAAATAAATAAGTTACATTTATAATAGATTAATAAAGAAACATACTGTAGAACATCATATGCATGCTATATGAACATCGTATTATATTATATATATATATATATATATATATATATATATATATATATATATATATATATATATATATATATATATAACTTAAACATATAATTCAAGAACATCCATTTATCGTAAAAGAACATCAAAAAGTATATAAAAAAAGAACACGACCTACGTGAACATCATATTTTTTAATTTAGGATTTAAAATTAAATCCTGATTGCATCACTGTTTCTTTATAATTAATCCTTCAAAATAATATCCCACTTATATATCATGAAATGCAAATAATAAATAATAAACAGTAAAATTAGTAAATTAATTAATTTTAGTCAAATAAAAAAAAACAAAGATGCTATTGAACATCATAAAAATTTCTTAGAACATCAATGTATACTACCGAACATCACAAATACATCGAAGAACATCACTCGACACTACACGAACATCACTAAATATAGCATAGAGCATTATATGTATACTACGTGAACATCCCAAATTTTCATAAAAAATGGAAAGCAAAATAATAAAGTTAGTGAATAATTAATTAGAGTCAAATTTAAAAAGAAGAAAAATGCTACCAAATATCACAAAAAATATCCTAGAATAACATTGCATACTTATTGAACATCACAAAATATATCCTAGAATATCACATTTTTTCTTGCGGATATCAGAAAATACATCATAAAATATTGCATATATGCTAAATGAACATCATGTGTATATGTAAATAAAAAAAAATTAAAAATTAAAATATAGGTGTTACTAAAATAAAATATAGAATAAATAAAAATAAAAAACAAAAAGAGAAGCATGGGAAGGAAACAAAAATAAAAAATAAAAAAGAAGGAATACAAATTAATAGAGTAAAATAAATATAGCATCTCACTTATAATACTGAACAAGTATATCATACAAAAATATAAAAATCATGTATTAATTGATAACTAAAAAAATATGCAAAAATATAGTTAAAGAACAACTCATTTGTACTACTTAGATGGCTAAACAAATAATGTAAGAACATCTATTTATTATAAGAGACCATAAAAATATAAAAGAACATAACTTATGTGCTACTCGAACATCACATATATAAAATGGAGTACAAGAGATAAAAGAGCAAAAATAGAATTAAAAAATAAGATAAACAATTAGAGTAAAATGAAGAAGAAAAAGAGAAAAAAATAAACTATAAATGCTATGAAAATATATTAAAATAAATAAATAGATAAGTTACATTTATGATATGTTAATAAAGAAACATGTTAAAGAACATCACATATGTGCTACACCTAACATCATATTATATTTTATGTATGTACTATCTAAACAGATAACTTAAAAACATTCATTTATTATAAGAGAACATCAAATAATACATAGAAGAACATAACTTATGTGCTAAGCGAACATCACATGTATAAAATGGAGTACAAAAGATAAAAGAGTAAAAAATAAAATTTAAAAATAAGGTAAACAATTAGAGTAACATAAGAAAGAAAAAAGAGAAAAAATAAACTATAAATGCTATGAAAATATATTAAAATAAATAAATAGATAAGTTACATTTATAATAGATTAATAAAGAAACATACTGTAGAACATCATATACATGCTACATGAGCATCGTATTATATTATATATATATAACTTAAACATATAATTTAAGAACATCCATTTATCGTAAAAAAGAACATCAAAAAGTACATAAAAAGAACACGACCTACGTGAACATCATATTTTTTTCATTTAGGATTTAAAATTAGATCCTGATTGCATCACTCTGTTCTTTATAATTAATCCTTCAAAATAATATTCCACTTATATATCATGAAATGCAAATAATAAATAATAAAAAGTAAAATTAGTAAATTAATTAATTTTAGTCAAATAAAAAGAAACAAAGATGCTATTGAACATCATAAAAATATCTTAGAACATCAATGTATACTACCGAACATCACAAATACATCAAAGAACATTACTCTAACACTACACGAACATCACTAAATATAGCATAGAGCATTATATATATACTATGTGAATTTTCTAAATTTTCATAAAAATGAAAAGTAAAATAATAAAGTTAGTGAAGTAATTAATTAGAGTCAAATTTAAAAGAAGAAAAATGCTACCAAATATCACAAAAAATATCCTATAATAATATTGCATACTTATTGAACATCACAAAATATATCCTAGAATATCATATTTTTTGCTTGCGGATACCGAAAATACATCATAAAATATTACATATATGCTAAATGAACATCATGCGTATATGTAAATAAAAAAAATAAAAAGTTGAAATATATAAGTGTTACTAAAATAAAATATAGAATAAATAAAAATAAAAAAACAAAAGAGAAAGCATGGAAAGGAAACAAAAATAAAAAAATAAAAAGAAAGAATAAAAATTAATAGAGTAAAATAAATATAGTTAAAGAATAAATAAAATGAAAATAATGAAGTCTATAAAAAAAAAAAGGAAAATAAATGAATAGAAGGAAAGAAAAAGAAAATAGAAAACATAAAAAAAAAAAATGAAAACAAAAGAAATAATAAAATACAAAAAAAAGAAAATGAAAACTAAAAGGAAAGGAAAAATAGAAGAAAAGAAAAATAATAAAAAAAGTAATAAAAGATGAAAAGAAGGAAGAAGAAGAAGAAATATAGTAGAAAAGAATGAAAAGGAAATACAAAAGGAATTACATATTAAAAAAAGAAACACACATACACTAGGGCGTGCTCGGCCACGTACGTACGTAACGTACCTGTACAAGTCGGCCAAGCATGCTTGGCCGTGGGTGCAAGTCGTCCGTGCTCGGCCGCGTACGTGGGCCGCATGTGGGCCATGAGGCCAGTCCGCCGATGCTCAAGTTGCAGCGTGGAAAAATGGGAAGGTGCGGAGCGCTTGACGGGGGTCGGACGTCGACTGCTGTCCGACTGGTCGGCAGCGACGATTGGCGGGCCACGAGTGCTTCGCCGACGTCGCCAGGGGCTGCGTCCTGCAGCTGCTAGCCTTCGCGGACGCGGTCGCCGTGTCGCCGCGCGCCACCGAGAAGATGTACCGCACGCTCGGCATGTACGAGGCGCTCACCGACGTGCAGCCGGAGCTGGAGGCGCTCTTCACCGACGATGCCGCGCGCGAATTCTTCGCCGGCGAGGTCTCGAGCACCGTCCAGCAGCTAGGCTCCACCGTGCGCCACACCATCGACGAGTTCAGCCACGCCATCCACGGCGAGGCGTCGCGGAAGCCCGTGCACGGCGGGGAGATCCACCCCATGACCCGCTACGTCCTCAACTACTGCGGCCTCCTCGCCGACTGCCGCGGCACCCTGGACGCGGTCCTCGGCGACGCCAGCCTCGACGACGCCGACGGCGCCGCCGCCTCGACGCCGTCCGCGCGCTGCATCCGCGAGCTGCTCACGCTGCTGCTGCGCAACATGGACGACAAGTCCCGGCTGTACGACGACGCCGGGCTGCAGAACATCTTCCTGATGAACAACCTCTACTACGTGGTGCAGAAGGTGCGGGAGTCCCCGCCGCTGCGAATCTCAAAAAAAAAAAAAAAAAAAAAAAAAAACTGGCTCCGGCGGCGGCAGCGCGGCCTGATCCGGCAGTTCGAGACGGGCTACCTCCGGGCGTCCTGGACCGCCGTGCTGTCCCAGCTGAGGAGGGACGACGGCGCGTCGTCGAGGCCGCCGGCCGGGCACAGGGCGCCGGCGGGCCCGTCGGCGAGGCCCTTCAACGCGGCGTCCCAGGAGCTGTACCGGACGCAGACGGCGTGGAAAGTGGCGGACGCCCAGCTCCGGGAGGAGCTGCGCATCACGGTGTCGGAGCGGCTCATCCCGGCGTACCGGGCGTTCCTCGGGCAGGGCGGCAGGTACCCGGCGAGGCACGTCAAGTGCAGCCTCGAGGACCTCGAGGAGTACATGCTGGACTTCTTCGAGGGCGTGCAGAAGTTTGTCAGGTGGTGATCGCCGCCTCGCCGGAGCAGAGGATCATCGATTCGCCATCCGTTGGGAGTTTGGGACGCGCGTGCATCGTGAATTCGTGGTGATTTGCGTTCCAATCTAGCTCATGATACTTCGATGCTGTAGCATTTGGTTTCCCCTCTCTTCTACTCCTAGGTTCCTTTGTCTATTTTCACGTCAAATCACAGATTACTGACTTGCAGATAGATGTAAATACGCATCAAACTCAGGAGTGTATATATCCTACTCTGTTCTTCGACTGTTCATGATTTTGCTGTGGTTGTTATTGGAAGTTAAAAAGGAATTCTTCAGGACCTGAGCATTAGACAACTTGCCAACGTATAATTTGCTATCAGGCCATGATCAACGCGGTGGGCCGGTGGCTCAACTGTTGATTTGCACTTTGCAGGCTTGGACTGGCCACTGCTAGGTTCGGATCATACCATGGACAGGGTACTCTACACATGCAGTACACATGTTAGAATGATATGCAGTGCAGCTGTTTATAGGGATAACAAGTACTACTCTCCTAGCGTTGGTGTAAGACAGTAAGAGCACGCCCAATGCGGACTGATATTCTCGTATGCTTTAACCAAAATTTCTGTAGACCACCTAGGCAAGGAATATGTGAGGTAATTCACTTCGCAACGCAAGCCTAAACTCTCTATCAGGAAAGTAGCTTTCTCTTCTGTTAGACGATTTATTTGTTCGGCCGCACATATTCGGAGAACATCTAACGGGGACTCAACAAAATTCTGCCACAACGGTTGAACTAGCAGTGTCTTTGAATTTTTGTCAGAGGAGGCAATGGCTACCTCTGCAAGCTCCTATGAGTTCTATGACACTATGAAACCACTACAGAAGGTGATTTGGCTGTCTTAGGACATCAGTAATGTATATTTACCTACTATATTAAGTATGGCACAATTAGATAAAAATAGGTATGTGTTGTTGAAATCTCACTATTTGTACTAGAAGTAAGCAATAAGGCCATAGGCATAAAGGGGGTAAATCAGTGTAGAGGAGAGATAATTAATCGTTTTATTACTTACTATATAATGTCATATAAAGCAACTGCTTAGTATTTACTACTTACTAGCTCCATGGTATTTACAACTTACATGTTCAGGTGCTTAATTATTACCTAATTTTCCAGCACTTTGTGGTTGTCCTCACAAAAATCTCCAAGTGTCCACCTAAAACTAAATATCATAAATTATCATGTTAGATCCACCCTGACCATTTTTCTCTACAACAGTTCCGCTAAACCACAACTTGCTATTTTTTTTTTTAAGATAGGGTGGAGGGGGAGTTGAGTCAAATATAAGGTACAAAGACCATAATTTTATTTTCCATAATTTTAGAGGCCACTAAATTTATGTTGTCGGATAGGAGCATTGCTAGATGAGATTTTTTTTCGTACATAATTTTCATCAATAGGATATTGAATGTGTACACACTTGATGACGGGCAGATTTATCTTGATGCAATGTGAGCTTGAGCCCTCACTATTGCTACTGGAAGCAACCCCTCCCTAAGCCCCCTCTATAAATTGGTATCCATAAAATCTTGAAAGAAGGGGGGCTATAGATGGAAGATAATGGGAGAAGCATCTCCTAAGGCCAGCCCCAACGCATCACTGTATCTTTTTGCCTTAGGTTATGCGTCTTCATTTTTGTTCTCCACATGCGGAGGCATCGACCGCCTTGTCTAACAAAAAGCTCAAGCAACCATTCATGGGTATTATTATAGCAAGAGAAGGTCTCACATATATAGGACCACAACAACCAACTTGAGAAGAAATGAGCAGATGCAAACTACATGAATGATGGGCCAGGAATAAAAAGAGCTTCTTGCTGTTGTGAGATTGTTTCTCTCAACCTCTCTTTGCCTACATGGACCATGACTTTTGTTTGCGGCTAAAACTATTGGTAGTGGACGTACTGATTTGATGACGTCACATGACATCACTTTTTAGGATTGGACCAATCAGAGGCGAGAGAATTCTTTAGTGGGGGGTTAAGATTATAGGAGTTATAGATAAGCTCTGATAGTTCATACTTTCTAAAAATTTCCAACAGAATAAAAGACTCAAGGATGTGGAGATCAGTTTCCCTATTGTTTATGGGACCATTTCCTTCTGGCTCGGTAAAAAGGCCAGCGAGTAAGTTTTTGGTTCACAAAATACTGACCATAGCTGCTCTCTGGATACAGATTTAGCCTGTTGATTGTTACAATGAATTCAACGTGATGGCCAATTGTTTCCCCCGCCTTTGTATGTAGGTACAACTCTCACAAGTGGACTGTATATGTCCGCTCCGCAAACAATGAAGATCTGAGTGTCATAGTTAAGCGTGTGATGTTTCAGCTTCACCCGAGTTTCCAAAACCCAACAAGAGTTGTGGAGCAACCGCCTTTCGAGCTGTCTGAATCAGGATGGGGAGAGTTTGAGATAGCAATAACCCTTTATTTCCACAGTGATGTCTGTGACAAGCGCCTGGATCTGTAAGTCCTACTGGTCTTGTTTTTCAAAGTTGGTTGCTATTAGGACAACAGGATAGTTAATTCTGCAAGTGATGTAGGTTTCATCAGCTTAAGCTGTATCTAGAAGAAGAAGCTGGACCTCAATCAACCAAGAAGCCTGTTGTTGTGGAAACATACGATGAGATTGTCTTCCCTGAGCCTTCAGAGGCCTTTTTCCAACGTGTGCAAAATCATCCTGCAGCTAATGTGCCCAGGCTTCCTCCTGGTATAACCTTGCCTCCCCCAGGTATGTTCCTTTACAACCTGTATGCCTTATGTTTCACAATAGGAAATGCCATAGTGTCACTATGTGACTTCCAATCATCTAGGCTCTATGGAAATTGTCCCTTATGAAAAGAAGCGTGGTGACACTAAGGATCATCCTTTGAGTCAGTGGTTCTCGAATTTCTCTGAGGCTGATGAGCTTTTGAATCTAGCTGCAGCTCGGCAACAGGTGAGACTTGGCTAGCAGAAACTGTCCTGATCTTTCTGATGTGCATATATGTGCTAGCCATACTGCTTGAATACCTCCTTACTTTCACGCTTTCATATGAAATCTGTAAAAATCTACTGAAATTATTCTATTGGTTCAGAGAGTGTTTCTCAATTTATTTCTGTTTGGTAAATATATCCATGATAGAGATGAGAGATGCTAAGTGAATTTTCCTCTCATAAATGGTAGAACTCCTAGTGTCTAGTTTTCTATTGTTTGTTCCTTCACTATTATGAGCAAACCAGACTGGAAAATTTCACATTGGGTGGGTGCTACTATTGATGTAGCTTTCATTTCATCTACTTGTTTAGTTTTACGATCTTGCTCAAAATAGTTTGTATACTATACTCCTTGGCTTTGAATGAACATATATAATGGAATGGGGTGAAATAACGTCCAGTAATTTGACATTGAATTATTTTCTTCCTCCAGGTTCAGGCCCACATAGCCAAGCTGAGAAGGCAGTTAACCATGATAGAAGGAATGCCCCAGCAACCGAAAGCTTTTTCTGGTCAGTAAAACTTCTTTTTTTTTTCCGATGATTATGCTGGTGAGTTGGTGATGAACTTTTACTTATCTTCTATGTTCAGTCCCTGGACAGCAGTTTAGGCAGATATAATGTAGCAATGTTAGCGCATCTGATTGTAAGGAAGATGTTGGAATGGAATCTTTCAACAACTGCTTGACAAAATGGATCTGTGTAACTCTATATTCACATTGAGGTGGCTGCCTTAGGCTTGCAAATGATGTACTAATATGCAGTTAACTGTATATATATATTCTATGAAATGTAGTACCATGAGGCTCATAAGAGAACACTACTAGCGTGACCTGTTCTGTATCTTTTTCTATGTCAACAACTTCCCATTACCGTTGTTTTCTCTGTATGAAAATGGCATATCTTTATTGTTAGTTAGCCTTATGGTTCTTCACTTTTTTCCCTATATGATGATGGATCTGCCACAGTGAAAGAGAGTAAGGACAAACTAGGGTCACTTCTATCGCTTTTGATGCTACAAATAGTTATGAACATTAGCATTGTTGACTAGGAATTTTGCTATGCTTGTAGACTCTGTGACAGGGAGCATGGCTTAACAGTAAGTAACTGTGCTGAACTGCTGATTAGTGCGACCTGCTGTGAACTTGTTGTTTTGCACAAGCCTTATGTAATCTAAATGATGTCATCTTCCAGTCAATATATTGCTGATCCTGGTGCCATTTTCTATGGATGAAATGAATGGCATAATATCTTTGCACAAGCCTTTGCATATCAGCAATTCATCCTGCATGTTCCACATTTTCTAATCACAAGCTACAGTATCCAGTAAAGGAATCTGAAGCCACAATGCAATCGCTATGGCCACTACTTAACTGTTCTCTAGTGTCCTGGACTGTCCTATGTCTTCATGAGTGGTTTGCACTGTATAAGATTATGCCTTGTCTGTGCATTGCAACTGCCTATATGAGTTATGACTATCACTGGTGACTCGTGACTGTAAAGTTTTAGGCTGCCGACATTTTTTTTTTCGTTTACTCAGCATAATCTGCGTACCATTTGCCCCCTACTTTTTACGTTTACTCAGCATAATCTGCGTACCATTTGCCCCCCCACCCCACTTTTGAAACTAAGAGGCAATTTTGTCTCGCATATATACCCACTATATCTTTTATTACTATCCCAAAAACTGCAGGTAGTAAACATGTAAAGTCACATACTTGAGCTGTTTGGATGCAAAGTATGTTCAGATAAAATTATGATTTTGCAAAATACTTTGGTTTTTAAAACCCGATGTGTGTTTGGGTTATTAGGTACAACAAACCTTCGTTTCTAAAAGCATGGCTTTATAAACACCATAGTTTTTTTTTTTTTCTGTGGAGTTTTAGAAACTATACTCTTGGTACCATACTTTTCTAAAACTATACCATTCCAACAGGGCAAATAGTTGTTAGGGGCATATGCGACATAACACACTCATGAAATTAGCCTCCGATGAAGAAAGTTTTAGCCCATTTCCGGGCCTTCAACATTTGCATGTTCCTGCATCTGGGTAACTTTATGGAAACTGGTAAGGAGGATGATTTAATCCCCTGGTGGCGGCGAACAAAGTATAATATTTACGTATATTATATAAGAAAATGTACCAAAAACTTGGCTGAAACATGATTGTGGCCTAGTTAACCCCTTTGATAACATCAGGGTCCTCAAGCTATCCGCACTCTTCATTCTCTATATTCATCCTTTAAAAAAATATTTCATCCTATACTCAATTCTTCCGCACCCATTCATCCTCTATACAATCCTCTATCCACTATAGGACCCACTTGTCACCTTATCTAAATATATCCATGTGAGATCTTGTTTTGAAGAATTTATTGAAACAAATTTAATGGTGCAATTGGAATTTAATCTAGTTTTTTTATTTGTGAGTTATAGCATTTTTTTGTTAGTAGCAATAGTGGGGCCCGCGTTCAAGATTCTCTCATGTCTACGCTGAGCCCCGTGTTGTAGCGAAGGTTTGTTGTATGCGCCAAGTTTGGCGTTTTGCGCGGGCGTCGCGTGCTGTTTACGGTACCGCGCTGCTTGTGTTTGCTCCGGCATGTCCTGTATCGGATCCTTTTATAGGACTCGGTGCGGATAGCCTTAGCCTCGTTTGGAACCCAGGGATTGCGCTTTCGTAAGATTGGGGAAACCAAAAACCTGCATTACTAATTTACAGAGCTTCACCGTTTGACATGGAGAGGACATTGCAAATTTACAACTCTGCATGCAAAGGAAAACAAGTGGATCAATGGTGTCTCCCTGGAGATGCCAACCACCGGCCTAGGCCGCCTAGCCTACTAGGAGTCTAGGATGGATCGTAGCACATAGGTCCCGCGGGACCCTGTCGAGTTCGCTCGCTCGCTCTCGCCAATTCGCCATAGATGGATCGATCCATGCATGGTCCTTTTCTTCCAGCCTGGTGACAAAGGACAAGAGGAACCTTCACAAGATTGCCCTGCCACCTGCCCAGTGTACGTGCCCGCCTCCAAACTCCAATCAATCATGTGATGACCTGCGAGTCATGTCTCGACGCACGCATGCTGCTTGCTTCCGCTGTCCATGGCTCCACTCGTCCAAGCTTGAGGACGAAACGATCCAGCAGACGCACACGCATGCATG
The DNA here is from genome assembly GCA_015844335.1 of Chrysopogon serrulatus. Taxonomy (NCBI): domain Eukaryota; kingdom Viridiplantae; phylum Streptophyta; class Magnoliopsida; order Poales; family Poaceae; genus Chrysopogon; species Chrysopogon serrulatus. The sequence continues at coordinate 94,495 of JADLZL010002937.1, read as the reverse complement.
ATTAGTCGCGCGCGCGATTAGTTGTTGGGGATAGCTTCATTAATCCACTTGTTTAATCACGATCAGTTCGTGGCGGTGTGGTGGATAATGATGACCTAGCTGCAGCCTGCAGGTAGAGGACGCCATGGACATATGCGTGTACTTGCGAGGTGGCGACCTTCGCGCGCGGCGCGCACACGAGCGCGTGTGGGCGTGCGTACGTGCGTACGTACGCCCTGCTATGCGAAATGCGATGCGACTTGCTGTCTCAATCTCACTCACCTGCAATGATTCGCGTCAACGTCGGCGGCGACGAGCCACCGGCCGGCCGAGAGTGAGTGAGTTCGGCCATGTGGAAGCTCAGACGTCGCCGTCGCCGTGGGCATGCATACATGCGTCGCGGCCGGCCACACGTACCAGTGTACTCCTCCAGTAGCATATACCCTACTGCATGCGTGCGTGTCGCCGTGCCGGCTTGGAGGTTCGGAATCCGTCTCCGAGCAGCAGCTGATGTTGCGTTCTCTGACATCTGAATCGGAATCGCTGCAAAGCAAAGCAAAGCGAGCAATTCGGCCGCGGGTGGATTGGACCGGCCGACGAGGCCTCTTCGTCAGAGTTCAGTAGCCAAGCCCACGAGTTCTGCTTCTGCAGGGGTTGGGGATTTTACAAGAAACCTTCCTCTGCTCCGGACGACGGCGAGGCCTGCTTGTTGCCGGCCACCTGAAGCTTGGTACTCTACTACTGTTACCCGTCGGCTAGTTTGGTGTCCCAATTTAACGCATCCATCCATGGAAGAAGAAGCTGCTTGATCAGGCACTGGCATGCCCGCAGCGGTGTCATTGTCGCCGCAGTGGCCGCGAGTGCCGCCTTTCCCGGCGACGGGGATGGCTCCGCCGCACTCGCTGTCGACCCCAGACAACAGTGTTCCTCCAGTTGTCTACCGATCGATCGGCCCATGGATACCAAGGATCCACTCTGATTTGTACGTCCCAACCAGCTCATTTCATGCGTGCACCTCCTACCCGTACGTCTTCCGTATCAGAGAATCTGAAAACGATCTAGAGCATTGTTCTAACATTACCCGTCGGTGATCTAGTACTGTACCTAGCAAAGCTTGCCCGTCAGTGTTCTCTGATCTGCAGGAGCTAGCACTGAACCGCGAGTCTCTGAAGAACTGCAAATTAAGCTGCTAGCTTATTAGCTTCTGTTCGCTGGGCAGCTTCATCAGTCCAGTTAGGTGCGCGTGTGTTGTCGCCTGTCCATTACTTTACTACCGCCTGCTGGTGTGTACTGTGCCGTACTCAAGGACCGTGGTACTCCTAGGCCGGTAGCAGCAGCGTGCAGGCATGCGAGCGATCTTTCTGAAAATCTTGCAGGCGCTGTTGGTCTGGTCCTGATTTGGGCATGCATGGCCGGACCCCTCCCTACGACTGTGCCGTGCAATGTATAGTACCTGCTGTCCCTCTCTGCACTGCACGCTCGCCTCTCTGATCTGTTTGCTTGGTAACGCAGCCCTGCTGCCACTTGCTAGCTAGTTTGGTGAACCAAGCAAGGGTCCAGATCCAGGGCCATTTCTTCATGCATGCAAGGGACCAAGGGTTAGTTGTTGTAATGTTGTATCCATCTCAGGCTCAGCTAGCTGGTTTTACCAGAGTAACATCAGCATCATGCAAAAAGGAGCTGATTTTGATCCCCAAGCTTGGTTTCGTAGTCACCATCAGGGGATTAAAGAAAAGTAGAATGGAGAGATTTGTTGAAGTGTCTATCAGCAATGGTGAGTGAGTGAGTAGGCAGTCAGCAATTAGTCAAAAAAAACGTAAGCTTTTTAGTAGTGTTATTCTAGTATGGCCTGCCATTTTGTGAGGAGTGCATGCCAACATTGTGTTGGGTGTGCCCATACAGACTTGTTGAACGACTGAACGACAGGCTAGCGCTTGTGAGTGCTGACTTGCTGTACCATCACTGAACCACACACCTTAAACAAAAGGAGGAGCCTTTACATATCTGAGAAATACTCTATCTAAGTAATCACCTGGAATTGAGAGGGGATGGGCTGCTATGATCTTTCATATTTGTTGGCCGGTGATTGGTCTTGGACTATCCATGCAATGCCTTGGTTTCCGGTTCAGCTAGAGTAGCAGTTCTACTGCTAAATATTTATGTTCTTGTTGTTGTTGTTGTTGTTGTTGTTTACATGGATTCACTGAATTTGATACTGTTACTTGTAGGTTGTGAATTTTCCATGGTGGTCCAACCTGGCCTGTTCAGAAGAGGGGAAGGAATTCAAAGGATTTTGGAATTTGGATCCTAGTTCTCCTTTTTCTGAATATATATAGGCCCCCCAAAAGGACATTTGAAGGCGATTGGTTATTAGTCTGACCATCAAGTGATAATACAGCACATGATCAACTAACTGATTGCAAAAAAAAAGATGCACGCAAACCAGAGTTAGTGTGGTGCATAATGCAAGCATTAGTAAGATACCAAAAGCAACGGATAGCATCACTCCAAATGATGCGTTTTGTTTGGCACAATCACTCTGATGCCTTGCAAACATCAACGGACGGTAGCAAAAGCTGTGGACGGATACCTTTCCAATTTGGATATGAAAACCAGCACTGGCTCTGGTTGTGGCCTGGTGTTGATCTCCTGCAAGTCAAGCAGGTGATTTTCTTATTTCCTTCCTCACATCACATAGTGCTGCAAGCAAGTGGCACATCCATCTTTGATGGTCCAACGCCGAGCTCAAAAGAGGGCCACCCATATGAATGTAGCATAGCATCCTCCGATCCATCGCCTATCATGAGATAGATGCAACAACTGGTGATGACTGCCATATGAAGTGCGGCTCTTTTTTAATCGACTTTGAAGTTTGAACTGACAAGAGATTGTACATTTGTTCAGAGTTTGTGCAAAAATCGAAGGACCAGGAGGAAACAAAGCAGATGCCTTGGTATATTTCGTGGCTGAATAACATTCAGAAAATCGGAAAGCACTTCTCTGCACTAACTGCTTTCCATCTCATTATCTCTGCACTAACTGCTTTCCTTCCCATTATGAGAACATGATTTTTTTTTTTTAAAAAAAAGAGTTTTTGCCGCATACAGGATCAACATCACAATAGAATGGGCAACCAGTTGAGGCATCCTTTGGAACGAAGGAAAGTAACATGGAGGAGTTTAAATGATCAGTCCTTTTTAGAAAAATTATTATCCAGCCTTTGGAACAAAGCTAGGTTTGGCCTCTAGAGCTGCTATGAAATGAAATTCCTACCATGAATTCATGAGGTGGGGTGGGACAACAACTGGAGGTAGCAGCAAATAGTGTTGGCTGCCATAGGTTTCCACTGCAAGTGCGGCTCTTTATTTATTCATATCTATTAAGAATTGAGAAAATATTGTACAGTTCTTGCGAGCTTGTGCTTCGTTTGCGAAAATCAAAGTAACTTGCTGAATAACATTCAGAGAAAAACCGGAATAGAGTACTTCTCTGCACAGGCTGGTTAAAAATTAAGATTTGGCTCTTTGTTACCCTGTGAATCTGCTTTCTTTTTCATTCTGAAAACAACTAAGATTCTGTAAAAGAAATTTATACTAGTACAAACAGAATCAGCATCTCATCCCAATAGTACGGTGGCCATTTTAGGTGTCCTTTGGAATTAATAGAGTGAGAATGAATAGTTTAAAAATGATCGAGACATTTTTTAAGAAGAACTTCGTAACCAGTCCTTTGGGACAAAAGATTGTACCCTCTACGATTGATGTGAAACTCCTATGGAATGGAATGGCTTCCGTTCAATAAAAAAGATCATAAACAGAAGGAACATTTGCGCATATCGCTTACAGTCCCCTCTTCGTCTCTACTCGCTAGTGCGCACTGTGCAGAAACAAAGGCGAGGCATGACGATGACTCAGAAAAACAAAATATCGCAACAAGAAAATTGCATTGAAGCAACGTGCTCTACTGTTGTTCCGTATCTCATCTCATCTCGGAGGAGAAGAAAAAAAGAAATGGAAATCCATCAGACGAAATGCTACGAAGACGACAAACTAAATCCTACTACTTGTATGTAAGTTGTATAAACCCGACAAATTTCATAAAAGATGAATAGACAATCCAATGCAGGTCTGAAGATTTCGGGAAAAAAAAAGGAAATTATATTCCCACGTTTCGAAAGGCCTTGGATTTGGGACAAGGACGACGTATCTGCGTATGGGCCGCTGCTGCCAACTGCATGCAACAGTCTTATCTGATCTCACACGAATCATGAGCCGTATAGGAATTTAACGGTCATGAGTATCAGTTTATTTTTATAGAAAAATTCTTGTATTCCAAAAGAGTTGTGATTTTATTAAAACTGCGATATATTTACGTTGATGACTTTTTTGGCAGATTGTAATCTATCATGGCATAGTATTCTACTAAATTTCGACCGTTCATACTTATGTTTTTGGGAGATTCATTTCTGTTTCAATTGTTTTATTGCTCGTAGTCAGCTAAGCCGAGTGAGTAGATATGGTGGAGCTACACCTCTGCTCCTTCCTCTGATGAATAAGTGTAGTGCTACGGCCACATTTGGTGCCTGCTAGTCACTCCCAATCTACCAAGTCAAATTCTTTTTTCAAAAAAATCTGCCATGTCCTCCTCTATATCAGTTGGCAGATCTAGAAATACTGCAACGAGGTGGTGTTCAGTGCTCACCTCCGTGAATGCCCTGGGCGCTTACCGTAAGGACGCAGCTCTGCTCTGGAAACACCGTAGTTGTTTGCCATGTGATCGGTTCCCCCAAATTGTCTGTATAAATACGTATTGCGTATAATAATTGATCCCAAGTGCAATGAACCAGGTGATGAGGAAGTCGTCTCCCCTCCATTATTATTATTGTATACTATCATCCAACCAAAAAATAAATAAGTGTAACGCAGAGATGCACTTTCAGGGATGGACGAACGGTCTGCTTGTCGTCAAACTCACATTTTGCTTAAAAAATAATGTCAACGCGCTGTTTGTTGTCTCTCCTACCAGGCCATACCACCTCGATCGGATGGGTTGACATAGCGGTCTACACATTCATATGAATTGCATTGCATTATTGCAAAAAAAAAAAAAATGATGACGCACCAAATAAAAGAGTGTGTGCCTTTTCTTCCTCCTTTCGCCATTCTTACAAAGCACATCCTAGTTATAGCATGACAAATTTTGTCATAAAAGAAAAACCCACACTGGCTTTATTTTCCAAAAGAAAGTATTAATTCATGTCATTATGTTATTACAGTAGAGCCCAGAACAACAACTAATCAATACATATGGTGCCCTAAAAATAACCTTTATAAGATAAGTATCTTATCTTTTTTTTTTCCTTAAAATCAATATCATTGCGCGAAAGTACACCAAATTATCTAAGTAATAATAGCAGCCTCCATAGAAGTCAATTTTTCGGTCCTCCCTCGCAATGCCCATGAGCTAGCCTCTAAACATGTGAATACTAGTAGATCTAGGAACGTGTTTGGTTCGACATCTGATTACACCTGGCAATGGATAACAATATAATACTAGTACACAGAAGGTTTATAGAGGCGGTTGACAACCAATTTCCACCGGCGTTTTCTCCAACCGCCAGTGGGAGAGGCCATGAAAATGGCCCATTTCCACTGGCGGTTGGTTGAAAACCGCCCGGTGAAAATCGATTTCTGGCAGGCGGTTCTCTTAAGGAACCGCCTGTAAATCGCTGCCCAAAAAACATGAAAAAATAGTAAAAAATATTTTTAAAAAGGCAAAAAATATTTTTAGAACCGGGGAAGGCACCCGCCCGCCCGTCGAAGTCGCAAGTCGCGTATTTTTTCGCGTAAAATCGCGAGCTATGCGGCCGTGGGGGTTCGAACCCGCAACCTCGGCCTCGTGCATATCCCCCTCTACCACCCCTCCCACACATCACTTGTGTCTATATCCCATTTCGGTTCACCACATATTATCCCAAACGATAGTAAATTCAATATTTCGGGGTCTAAACAATTCAAATGAAAAAGTGTTCAACTACAAACTTTCATAACTTTTTGAGACCTACAACTTTCATTTAGAGTGTTTCTCCATCCGAGGTCATTTGCAAAATTTAAATTTCAAATTTGAAAATTTCGTTCGTAGTTTTCCATAAAGAGATGATTTCAAATGAAAAATTTGTCAAGTACAAAGTTTCATAACTTTTCGAGATCAATAACTTTTATTTTAGGAGTTTCTTCATCCGAGAAAGTTTGAAAAACTCAAAAAAATTAATTTCAAACTATTTCTACAGGCGGTTCTCTTAAGGAACCGCCTTGTAGAATGATCTCTACAAAGCGGTTCCTTAAGAGAACCGCCTGTAGAAATAGTCGATTTTTATCGGGCGGTTCCTTAAGAAAACCAGGTTCCTTAAGAGAACCGCCTTGTAGAAATAGTCGACCGCCCGAGAGAAATCGTATTTCTACCGGGCCGTTGCAATGCTTCTACTGCTTCTGCACTAAATTAAACATATCAATCGGTATTTATGCCGACTTATATAATATTATTTAAGTATGATGTCGTCAAGAATGATATACCGACCTCCCCGGGTCGTTAGGCCGTCACACGCCTCATCGAGCTCCCGGTGTTCTCGATAGTCCGCGGCACTTTGCCTCTCCGTATTTTGCAAACACCCCAAGAAATCAGAACGAAACTGAACCAAAAACGCAAGCTCTACAGTGGCGTGGGTCGGTTTGAAGAGCGCCGCTTGCTTGCTCCCCCGAGCTCTTCGGCGCGGGGCGGCGGCTCTGGCGCACTCTCGGGCGAAGCGCCGCTTCGAGCCTTCTTCTCTTGCTTCAGCTTGGCGTGCACCTCGCGGCGCTTGTCCTTGTTCTTGATCTGCGACGGCGATGATCGCCTCCGCCTTCTCCTTCCTGGCCTTCTTGCCCTTCCGCTCGCTCCTCCCCTCACTGCCCGGGCGCCCTGGTCGGGGGAGATCGCTTCCGCTTCTTCTCCTTGGCCATCGCCGGCGGGAGGATGCTGCAGTTGGCGGGGTGAGGGTTTAAGCGGCGGTGGCGGCGGCTAGGGATAGCAAAGCCCGGAGCAAGAACGCATTCACGCCGGTTTGATGGTCATTAAGTATACATTTTATACCGTCAACTATCACTTGGAAAGAACCAATAATAGAAACATAGGGGTTATTACTGATAAATTCCATGAGTTTTGGTGAATTGTTTATTTTTTAGGGAATTATTCAGAAAAGTTTAAAAGAGGGATTATAGTGCATATTTTCCACAAAACTTAACCGCGAAGGACAACATCGCCATCTGGACCGGGAAGGATCTAGAAGACACCTAAAGCAGCAGGACCCGCAGCAGACACCAAATGGGGCCGCCCGGCCCCCTGAGGCTAGGGTTTGGCCTCCCCTTCTGGAAGCTTCCTCCACCACCTCCCACGGTGCGTCTTGACCCTTCGTTAAGTCGGTTTGATCCTGCGGCGCGCGTTCATCCCACCGGGCTATAAATAAAGAGGCAGACCCCCCTTCAGAAGAGAACCAATTCATTCCTCCTGCTTCATTTGTCAAGAGTAGACAGAAGTTAGGGTTTCCAGAGATTAGAAGTAGAGCTCTAGTTCTTCAAGTTCTTAGTTTAGGCGTCTTGCAAAGTTCAAGTAGAGTTGGGCGCTACGCTCGGGATTCCAGATCTGTTCGTCTGGAGATCAGTAATTTTATCTTGTATCTCAGACTCTCAGTATGACTCTGCTCTACTTTAATATATTGCTATTTATTCAGTTCTTAGTTTATTCTAGTTGCATATTTGATATAGTTGTGATTGATGATGATTATTGTCGTATGACTGTAAAGCGCCTGATTCAGTGCTCGAGTGAGTTAGGTGGTATGCATTATGTAGACGTGGTGTCTAAATATATTGTGTACCTACGGAGGCACCCTGATGTGCTGAGACATGTGGTAGTCCGCGCAGGTGACAGCTGCGTTGGTTCCTCTGTAGTCCACCCCCCATACGTAGGACTAGCAGAGCACGATCGTGAAGGAGGTGACCCTTGTGTCTTAAAATCCTCATTAGTTGATGCTCCTTATGATGTTTTCTGAGGTGGTTATACTATAGATGAGAATATGTAATATGGCGTAGGCTGTAGACTTTATATTTAGTGATGACATAGGTTTCTTTTACTCTAGCCGAATCGCAAGATTGTTTTACTACTTTAGTGAGTCTCTATATTCTATCTCTGGAACACCATTTACCTCATTTACTCAATTATCACTTATCATATTATTGACTATTTATTGCTAAAGCATTAGTGTAGTTGGCTATGATAGGTTTGTACATTTATATTCTTCTTAGTCCTTATAAATTGCTTACTCCTAATGAATAGAAGTGCTTCTTTATCCTTTTGGCATAAAATAAATAAACGATACTCGGAATACTTCCCGGGTGAAATGCTACAATGGGAGAATTATCTGTGCGCTTGCGGATATATTCTATAATATTATTATTAGAGTCAGTGCGTGTAGATAATTTTTATCCTTAGTTTTTGGCATCATGTTAGGGATGACAACTTAACGCGAAGTGATATTAAAAATACCAACATGTCTATATCCCATTTCGGTTCACCACATATTATCTCAAACGATAGTAAATTCAATATTTTAGGGTCTAAACAATTCAAATGAAAAAGTGTTCAACTACAAACTTTCATAACTTTTTGAGATCTACAACTTTCAATTAGAGTGTTTCTCCATCCGAGGTCATTGCAAAATTTGAATTTCAAATTTGAAAATTTCATTCGTAGTTTTCTATAAAAAGATGATTTTAAATAAAAAATTTATCAACTATAAAGTTTCATAACTTTTCGAGATCTATAACTTTTATTTTAGGAGTTTCTCCATCCGAGAAAGTTTGAAAAACTCAAAAAAATTAATTTCAAACTATTTATACAAGCGGTTCTCTTAAGGAACCGCTTTGTAGAAATCGATTTCTACAGGCAGTTCCTTAAGAGAACCGCCTGTAGAAATAGTCAATTTTTACTGACGGTTCCTTAAGAAAACCACCAGTAGAAATCGTATTTCTACTGGCCGTTGCAATGCTTCTACAGTTATACACTAAATTAAACATATCAATCGGTATTTACGCCGACTTATATAATGTTATGTAAGTATGATGTCGTCAAGAATGATATACCGACCTCCTGGTCGTCAGGCCGGCACATAATCTCATCGGGCTCCCGGGTGTTCTCGATAGTCCGCGCCACCTGCCTCTCCGGCGGTTGCAAACACCCCAAGAAATCAGAACGAAACTGAACCAAAAACTGCAAGCTCTACAGGTGGCGTGGTCGGTTTGAAGAGCTTCGTGCTCCCGGGCGAAGCGCCGCTTCGGGCCTTCTTCTCTTGCTTCAGCTTGGCGTGCACCTCACGGCGCTTGTCCTTGTTCTTGATCTCGTGACGGCGTGCCGCCTCCGCCTTCTCCTTCCCCGGCCTTCTTGCCTTCCGCCGCTCCTCCCTCCCTCGCCGCCGCCTCGGGCGCCGCCACGCCGGCGGGAGGTCGCTTCCGCTTCTTCTCCGTGGCCATCGCCGGCGGGGAGGTTGCTTTGCGCTTGGTGGGGCGAGGGTTTAAGCGGCGGTGGCGATGGCTAGGGATAGCAAAGCCTGGAGCGAGAACGCATTCAGCCCGCCGTTGACGGTCATTAAGTATACATTTTATATCGTCAACTATCACTTGGAAAGAACCAATAATAGAAACATAGGGGTTATTACCGATAAATTCCATGAGTTTTGGTGAATTGTTTATTTTTCGTGGAATTATTCGTAAAAAGCTTAAAAGAGGGATTAGAGTGCATATTTTCCACAAAACTTAACCGCGACGGAAAAACATCGCCATCCGGACCGGAAGGATCTAGAAGACACCGGCAAATGACCCGCAGCCAGAGACACCGTGGGGGCCGCCCGCCCCCCGAGGCTAGGGTTTGGCCTCCCCTTCGGAAGCTTCCTCCACCGCCTCCCACGGTGTGTGTCTTGGCCCTTGGTTAAGCGGTTTGATCTGCGCGGCGCTGCTCATCCCACCGGGCTATAAATAAAGAGGCGGACCCCCTTCGAAGAGAACCAATTCATTCCTCCCGCTTCATTTGTCAAGAGTAGACGTAAGTTAGGGTTTCCGGAGATTAGAAGTAGAGCTCTAGTTCTTCAAGTTCTTAGTTTAGGCGTCTTGCAAGGTTCAAGTAGAGTTGGGCGCCACGCTCGGGATTCTCGATCTGTTCATCCGAGATCGATAATTTTATCTTGTATCCCATTATGACTTTGCTCTACTTTAATATATAGCTATTTATTCAGTTCTTAGTTTATTCTAGTTGCATATTTGATATAGTTGTGATTGATGATGATTATTGTCGTATGACCGTAAAAGCGTCCCGATTCAATACTCGAGTGAGTTAGGTGGTATGCATTATGTAGACGTGGTGTCTAGATATATTGTGTACCTACGGAGGCACCCCCCCGATGTGCCGGGGCGTGTGGTAGTCCGCGTAGGTGACAAATTGCGTTGGTTCCTCTATAGTCCACCCCCATACGTAGGACTAGCGAGAGCACGGTCGCGAAGGAGGTGACCCTTGTGTCTTAAAAATCCTCATTAGTTGATGCTCCTTATGATGTTTTCTGAGTTGGTTATACTATAGATGAGAATGTGTAATATGGCGTAGGCTGTAGACTTTATATTTAATGATTACATAGGTTTTCTTTACTCTAACCGAATCACGAGATTGTTTTACTACTTTAGTGAGTCTCTATATTCTATCTCTGGAATACCATTTACCTCATTTACTCAGTTATCATTTATCATATTATTGACTATTTATTGCTAAAGCATTAGTGTAATTGGCTATGATAGGTCTGCACATTTATATTCTTCTTAGTCCTTATAAATTGCTTACTCTAAATGAATAGAAGTGCTTCTTTATCCTTTTGGCATAAAATAAATAAACGATACTCGAATACTTCCCTGTGAAATGTTACAATGGGAAAATTTTATGTGTGCTTTCAGATATATTCTATAATATTATTATTAGAGTCGGTGCGTGTAGATTATTTTTATCCTTGGTTTTTGGCATCATGTTAGGGATGACAACTTAACGCCAAGTGATGTTAAAATTACCAATAGCGGCGGCGGCTGCTGCTCGCTTGACTCCGTGGACGTGGGGAAGGGAACACACTTGGGCCTTGGAATTACAAAAAGTACAAAAAATTATACTGCGCTTTGGGCTTAGACGGTGAGAATGGGCTTACATTCTTATATTTTTATATGTTCTAATTCATTTTATATTTAAATAGAGTATTTGTCTAGTTTAAAGCTATCGTGATACCTAAATAATCAATTTAATCCAAAATATTATTTCAATTTTTAGCATAAAAATGACCTTATATGAAAATTTCATAAACTATAAAGTTTGGACCTATATTTTTTTTTCTGCAACCTTTATATAAATTTTATCTTTATCTAAGTCCATATGCCAAAGTTATGAGTTTTAAAAATAGAGAAAATAAAATTATGCTAATTCAACCAGCCATAAGTTTGAAGCACATGATTTATGAAAAATTTTGAAAACCGCTTTAGCTAACATGGGACGACGTCGCCAGTTCTATATACTATCATGTCAACAACGAGAGATGTCAATCAAAATTTTGCCATAGTTTTTTTTTTTTAAAACCTATATGGCAGACTTGATTTTGAAACAGATCTAAAGTTTTTTGGAAATAAATATGCATTTAAAAACTAAATTTTTATTTAATACTAGAAAAATCATAGAAAATACTAAAATTATGCTCTATGTTTTTCTTTTTATCTAGTCACCACATAAAACATGATTTTATGAAACGTTTGAAGTATGTATCCCAACCTTGTTTAAATTGTCTTCCTGCCCGATCATGTGTTGTTGGTGCATGTGCCTACAACAAGATGACAAATAAGGAAGCGATCACATCCATCAAATGGCATTGCCCAAGTCACAGATGTCAATTGCCGCTAATAGTCTAATGAGTATGCACGCATTGTTCTCATGATGTCCCTTGAATAAGTCGTGTATTTTTTCGCGTAAAATCACGCGCCACGCGGCCGTAGGGGTTCGAACCCGCGACCTCGGCCTCGCGCGTATCCCCCTCTACCACTCCACCCACACGTCACTTGTGTCTATATCCCATTTTGGTTCACCACATATTATCTCAAACGATAGTAAATTCAATATTTCAGGTCTAAACGAATTCAAATGAAAAAGTATTCAACGACAAACTTTCATAACTTTTCGAGATCTACAACTTTCATTTAGAGTGTTTCTCCATCCGAGGTCATTTACAAAATTTGAATTTCAAATTTAAAAATTTCGTTCGTAGTTTTCCATAAAAAGATGATTTTCAATGAAAAATTTGTCAACTACAAAGTTTCATAACTTTTCGAGATCTACAACTTTTATTTTAGGAGTTTCTCCATCCGAGGAAGTTTGAAAAACTCAAAAAAAATTAATTTCAAACTATTTCTACAGGCGGTTCTCTTAAGGAACCGCCCAGAAATCGATTTCTACAGCGGTAAGGAACCGCCTGTAGAAATAGTTGATTTTTATCGGCGGTTCCTTAAGAAAACCGCCAAGAGAAATCGTATTTCTACTAGCGGTTCCTTAAGAGAACCACCCGTAGAAAGAGTCGATTTTTACTGGCGGTTCCTTAAGAAAACCGTAAGTAGAAATCGTATTTCTACTGGCCGTTGCAATGCTTCTACAGTTCTGCACTAAATTAAACATATCAATCGGTATTTACGCCGACTTATATAATGTTATGTAAGTATGATGTCGCAAGAATGATATACCGACCTCCCCGGTTGTCGCCGGCACACGCCTCATCGGGCTCCCGGTGTTCTCGATAGTCCGCGGCACCTGCCTCTCCGGCGGCTGCAAACACCCCAAGAAATCAGAACGAAACTGAACCAAAAACTGCAAGCTCTACAGGTGGCGTGGTTAGTTTGAAGAGCGCTCGCTTGCCTCGCTCCCCGAGCTCTTCGGCGCGGCAAGCATGGGCGCGCTCCCCGGCGAGCGCCGCTTCGGCCATCTTCTCTTGCTTCAGCTTGGCGTGCACCTCGCGGCGCTTGTCCTTGTTCTTGATCTGTGATGGCGTGTATCGCCTCCGCCTTCTCCTTCCTGGCCTTCTTGCCCTTCCGCTCACTCCTCCTCCCCCGCCTGCCGCCGGGCGGCCGGGCGGGAGGCTGCTTCCCGCTTCTTCCCTTGGCCATCGCCGGCGGGGAGGTTGCTGCAGCTTGGCGGGCGTGGGTTTAAGCGGCGGTGGCGGCGGCTAGGGATAGCAAAGCCTGAGCGAGAACGCATTCAACGGGGCGGCGGTTGCTGCTCGCTTGACTCCGTGGGCGTGGGGAAGGGAACACACTTGGGCCTTGGAATTACAAAAAGTACAAAAAATTATGTTTGCGCTTTGGGCTTGGACGGTGAGAATGGGCTTGCATTCTTATATTTTTATATGTTCTAATTCATTTTATATTTAAATAGAGTATTTGTCTAGTTTAAAGCTATCGTGATACCTAAATAATCAATTTAATCCAAAATATTATTTCAATTTTTAGCATAAAAATGGCCTTAGATAAAAGTTTCAGAAACTATAAAGTTTGGATCTATATTTTTTCTCTCTGCAACCTTTATATAAATTTTATCTTCATCTCAGTCCATATGCCAAAGTTATGAGTTTTAAAAATAGAGAAAATAAAATTATGCTAATTCAACCAGCCATAAGTTTGAAGCACATGATTTATAAAAAATTTTGAAAACCGCTTTTAGCTAACATGGGACAACGCCGCCAGCTTCTATATACTATCATGTCAACAATGAGAGATGTCAATCAAAATTTTGCCATAGTTTTTTCTTTTTTAAAACCTATATGGCGTACTTTATTTTGAAACAGATCTAAAGTTTTTGTATTTAAAAACTAAATTTTTATTTAATACTAGAAAAATCATAAAAAATACTAAAATTATGCTCTATGTTTTCCCTTCATCTAGTCACCACACAAAACATGATTTTATGAAACGTTTGAAGTATGTATCCCAACCTTGTTTAAATTGTCTTTCTGTCCGATCATTTGTTGTTGGTGCATGTGCCTATAACAAGATGACAAATAAGGAAGCAAATCACATCCATCAAATGACATTGCCCAAGTCACGTATGTCGGTTGCCGCTAATAGTCTAATGAGTATGCACGCATTGTTCTCATGATGTCCCTTGAATAAGTCGCGCATTTTTTCGCATAAAATCGCGCAAGCGCGGCCGTGGGGGGTTCGAACCCGTGACCTCGGCCTCGCCAGATCCCCCTTTTTTACCACTCCACCCACACGTCACTTGTGTCTATATCCCATTTTGGTTCACCAAATATTATCTCAAACGATAGTAAATTCAATATTTTGGGGTCTGAACAAATTCAAATAAAAAAGTGTTCAACTACAAACTTTAATAACTTTTCGAGATCTACAACTTTCATTTAGAGTGTTTCTCCATCCGAGGTCATTTGCAAAATTTGAATTTCAAATTTAAAAATTTCGTTCATAGTTTTCCATAAAAAGATGATTTCAAATGAAAAATTTGTCGACTACAAAGTTTCATAACTTTTCGAGATCTACAACTTTTATTTTAGGAGTTTCTCCATCCGAGGAAGTTTGAAAAACTCAAAAAAATTAATTTCAAACTATTTCTACAAAGGCGGTTCTCTTAAGGAACCGCCTCAGAAATCGATATCTACAGGCGGTTCCCTTAAGAGAACCGCCTTGTAGAAATAGTCGATTTTTACAGGCGCTTTCTTAAGAAAACCACCGGTAGAAATCGTATTTCTACTGGGCGGTTCCTTAAGAGAGAACCGCCTGTAAAATAGTCGATTTTTTTCTGGGGCGGTTCCTTAAGAAAACCACCAAGAAATCGTATTTCTACCGGCGGTTTCTTAAGAGAACCGCCTTGTAGAAATAGTCTATTTTTACTAGCGGTTCTTTAAGAAAACCGCCAAGAGAAATCGTATTTCTACCGGCCGTTGCAATGCTTCTACAGTTCTGCACTAAATTAAACATATCAATCGGTATTTACGCCGACTTATATAATGTTATGTAAGTATGATGTCGTCAAGAATTGTTGGTATTTCTTATGCACAACTAAAATATAAAGGATTCATAGCGCCTTTACGTAAAACCATTGTAGCATTTTACCTGAGTATTCCGGTATCGTTATTTATATTTTACCACTGGGAAACAATGGATAAAGATATTGATAGTTCACCGTCATATATCTACTAACTTAATACATCAACTAGACTAAAGTAGGGGGTAAATGATAGATGATAGGAATTATGCATATATGACACACATAGGAGAATTCTATGATAAAAGAGTGGATAGCTAAAGTGATAGGACAACGGGAGAGCTCAAGGTTCCTAAATACTTCTCTATTACTTTGGTTCTATATAATTAATTCATGGTAGATAAAGCAATCACACAATAACACTTTAGAGCAGCAGTACCTTTCCAACTCTCGAATAAGACCGGAAAGAAGGTAGTCGGGGAAGGTTGCCAAAAGCTCTACGAAACACCAACTCCGACGTGGTGGAATACGAAAGCCTAACAGAGCTGTCACCTCTGGAGCTACCACAACTAACCGTAAGAATTGGGTGCAACCTCAGGTAACCTATAGCCTAGACTCTATGTCTACACTACCGATTACTACTCTAGTCACGATCTATAACTAGAGCACCCGATACAGACGGAGATCCCATGCCAAAGTATAACAACTATACTAACCAATTAAATGCTAGGCATAAAAGTAAAGAAGATAAAATATATTAAAGCACAAGTCTTACAAGAATAGATACAAAGATATACCAGAACTCTGACGACTCTTCTGAAGACTCCTCCGGAACCCGGGCGTAGCTCCGCTCCCCCTAACTCTCAACTAGAACTAATCTACTACATTGGAAAGTCTAGCCCTAATTCTCTAGAGATGAGAGGTCATCCTTTCGAAGGACGCCTCTACATCTTCATAATAATGTGGTGCCCTCAGGGAGGGGGTCTGCCACTTTATTTATAGTCCAGTGGGATGAACATGCGTCGTAGGATCAAGCCGACTTAAGCAACAGTGGAGATGCAAACCCTAAGTCGGTAGGAAGCCGTCCGTCGAAGCGGGCCCCGAACGGGCTCCGAAGAGCGCCGGGCGGCCCTAGGGTGGGGCCGGGCGGCCCCACCCTGTAGCAGGTAGGCCCCAACTTCAGTAAGTAGCCTTCTCGTGCCTTCTAGAGTTTTCTAGTGTTGGTTTCGGTGTAGAATTGATATCTTTTGACTCCGGACACCGAATATAGCAAATGATATGTCCGTTTCGATCGTCTCGACGAGCCCATCACAATAGTGCAGTCTAATTCCTTATTTAAGATACTTTTATTCTGTGCAAAATTAGATATAACTGCAAAATGATCGAGAACAACATAACTCGTGGAACTTGTTAGAATCAAACCCTATAACTATGCTTTATGATTCATTTTATATTAATCCAAGCAATAATTAATGGTATAAAATAGGCATTAAGGACCGTCAACAAGTTCCCCCAAGCTTACCCTTTGCCAGTCCCTGAGCAAAGCTTAATTACTAATAAACTTGGATCAGGAGTTGCTACAATGCTTTCACTCCTCAAAAGTACACGTGCCTTCAAACGTAAATTCTTCTCCTGGATTATATAAAACTGCTCTAACTTTTAAACTTACTAATTTTACCTGTAGCTATGGAGCTTTTAAACTTTCATATGGGTCTTGAGCAATTGAAAGATAGAACAATCAAGTCAAGCACTATGTCTCTAATTCTTCACTCAACCAATATTCTAGAGTTTTTATAAGTTTTTGAAATAAAACTCGAGCTTAATTGTATGACACTCTCAAGTCTCTTAATATGTGGTATTTATGGATCTCACTTGAGGCATTTATGTTGTCATACCCTCCTACAACTAATGATTATAGTGGAGCTCATAGGAGTGGCATTAAACAAGGGTGAGCATACTTGCAATTCATATATTGTAAAGTCAAACAATGGATCCAAAGAGAGTCAAGTCATATAATCAAACCAAGGTGTGCATGTGTATAGAATATGGTGGATAGGTGAATATATGGTGGCTAATCCTAATTCTACTTATGCTCTTTGAAAATAAATCTCCCTCTTGGACTTAGAACTTCTATAGGAAAACATGGGCTATCTTTATTCTTTCTTTCTCTTTTTTTTCTTCTCTCTTTTTTTTTTTTTTTAGAGCATCATCTGAGTGCCCATTGTTTTAATTGCTTGGACACTTGTCTATTTTTTTAAAGTCCCTCTTCTTTTCCTAATATTTTTTTTTTCTTTTGCATAGCCACATGCATCCTTTGGATACAAAATAATTGGAGAGATAACAATAAGAACTTAGAGCATTTAATAAGGGTTGTCCTATGGGATATGATTTTGGTTGTTTCCTCCCAGTGTAGAAGAAAAATATTTTTGAGGTGGATCTAGATGAAAGTGGAATAATGATTGCGCTTACTCCTAGAGTAGGAGTAATGCATATGTAGGTGGAGTATGTAAGTGATCTTGATTTTAAAAAGCATGACAAGACTCTCATAAGGTATACAACAAAGGTTGACTGAACTTAATGCAAAATAAGCAAAGATAAATGAGCAAAGGTTTTCCTATTCTAAATATATATCATATATGGCTTTGGTAGGAATTCAAACTTTGTCATACAAGAGCTCATCATGTAAGATTTTTAGTTTTTAACAGATAAATCTCCAGAACTTAGTATCGTTAGAAATAAGATAAATAGTAGCTTAGACTTTCTCATATTATATCCGTCAATCACCTAGACTTAGGTTAAGCATATGCCTCCACAAGTTTCAAGTTCAGAGTAAATTCTTATATCAAAGCAATCATATCCAAAACTCGGGAGAATTTAAAACTAGGCACTTGAAAGGAATTACGACAAATCAACTATTCATCATCTCCAAGACAAAATTTTATTGTTCCTTAGTTTTTATTTGACTCTTAACAACTAGATAGAACTATAAACACACTCTATGATCACACCTTAATAAATAGCTAGAGTATTTTTATTTGGCTTTGATTGTTATTCTTTTTTTATTTTTTAACTAATGGACTCCACAAAAGATTCTATAGGCGTGGACCTTCATGTGCCCACATATTTTTAGTATTTTATGACTATAAGATATACTCGATAATCGTATAGGTATACTTACCTGATAACTAGGGGATGCTCTCCCCCAAACTGGATGTTGTCGTAGTTGAGCATTAAAGCTAAGTGGTCCTCATGAAGGAGCTCATGCTTATAAAAGCAAGTGTTGCTAGGAATACTTCAATCTCATTACCCAAGAAGTTACTTCCTTTACATGGGGTCAGCTATGTGTCAAAAAGATGTGCTTCGAGTGATGAAGATGAAGATTCCCGAGTGAGCTGGCTCTTGGAGTCATCCTGTAGAAAGCTCCCACAAAACACCAAAACTCATAGAAAAAGTTAATGATCAGCCATTTTAGAGGGTTGGGTGTTGTGGAGGTTTCAAAGTATTTTT
Source organism: Chrysopogon serrulatus (assembly GCA_015844335.1). Taxonomy (NCBI): domain Eukaryota; kingdom Viridiplantae; phylum Streptophyta; class Magnoliopsida; order Poales; family Poaceae; genus Chrysopogon; species Chrysopogon serrulatus. The sequence goes on along the minus strand of JADLZL010002937.1, from coordinate 75,919 downwards.
ATGATAACAGTATTATAGCAGGATGCTCAATTAATATTTCTAGATTTTATGAGTTTATATGCAGAAAGTACAAATGCATGATATATATTTTTATTTTGTAGGCCACCACAGTGAGAACTCTTACAACTTTTATACTATAAGGGTTTCACATAGGGCTGAAAGTTTTTTTTAAGATGCATGAATGCAACCTAATGCATACCTATTTATTTTTGTTATTTCCTATGCAATACTAATGTAGAAAAGTAAATATGATTAAGGGAAAATAAATCATGCAATGTAAGAAAGTAAATATGGATAAGTACCGATGTTACCTCACGGCGAGGATTCGATGTTTTGAGTCCTTTGATTGGATTCCTCCTTGCAGTGGTTCATTGATCAAGTACTTTAGTTTGCTCCTAAGGATGAGGATTGAGGTGGTGTCTCCACTAGTGGCGCTTCCAATGGTGGTGCCACCTTCTTCTTTTCTTTTTGCTAGTATCTCGAAACCAATCTCATGTGCATCATTGTTAGTGGTTTAGAACTTCCACTTGTAGCATTTGGGGAATCTCCCCACACTTTAGTTGAAGTGTGTTCTGCTCATAAAGTCAAGATAGAGATTAAGTATATGGGCTCTAATGGTGGGAAACACCAATAGAACCAGAAATTTATTCATTCTCTAACCTTAGGCACAATAAGATTGATGTCTTTTCATATTTTTCATTTACATCTTGGGAGAGAATATCAAAAGTATAAATATGGCTTTAAGCTTACTAGATAAAAGAGTGGAGTTGCTTAACCTATGAAAGGATTATTCGTCTTTATCAGTTATCAAGATTAATACCATAACCATCATCTTCCAAAAATAGGATATATCATATTTGAGCTTATTTGGTTATGATTGAGATAAAGAGAATGGTGATATGATGTGTACTCCAAGATCAAGAGGAAATAATGACGACTTACCTTTAAGGTATTACCTTTATTACTGGAGTGTGATGGCACCATGTGGTAAAGGGTAGTTGAACTTCAATGGTCTTTTCCTTCTTTGTATCTTGAGTTGTTCCTTAGCATCTTGCCTCATATGTTGCACTCCTTTCTCACTTTTCCGGACTTCTGCTTTCTCTCATTATTTCTCCTCTGCAAGGGATTAGTAGACAACACATACCTGAAGGAATATACTATTTATTTAAAGTATAGATAGTGTTTTCTAAGGAGTTAATGATTAAATCATAGCCCGTGTTTTAAATAATTCACCATTATTTCAAATTTTTCAAACAAGGTTTAGACAAAGATATAAATTTAAAGAATAACTCTAACCTTGATTTGATTCTATGAGGTCTCCTAATATGATTTAAATATTTTTATATAGGAGAGGATAGTCAGTATATACAACCAAATTCTTATATAAATATGCTTTGATGTTATAATGTTTAAATAATATTCTAAAGCATACTTATAATAGAGTAAGAAAGTTCAACAGACTAAAGATATTTATTCAAATAGAACCAAGAATGTGTAGGTGAACCAAAAAAGAGTATGTTATTTATTTTAAGTTTTAGCAAATTAAGCACAACATAAGGTATGGATAACCAAGACAATTAACAACGTGGTATAAGATGTTGAATATAATTTAAAGTTGTATGAAGCTTGGATAAATGCACCTTATGTCTTGCAGGGTGATTGGTCCACTATCATGGTGAAGCGTAGAAGGTGTTGAAGTGTTCTTACATTGATTTCTTTTCATCTTAGTCTTTTCTATATACTTGTTCTCCTTTCTTTTTATTTTGAACCATAATCAGATATTTATTCTTTCTTTCTTGCATAAATATTAGTGGACACATACCCAAAGGATTGCAACAAGTTTGGAATGTAGGTTATGGTCCATATAATTCATGCAAATTTTATCCATGCTAATAAAAAGGTAATTCTTACGATTGCTTTAGCATAGATTGTATTTGTTTCCTGCATTCTAACATGGTTTAAGGCAAAGGCAACTTGCAGCAAAAGATGATTTAAATAAATGTTGATACTTACAGTTTTTCCATGGAGAATAAGCTGTGTCTTTCTTTTGTGCAAAGTTACTAGACTTCATCATATGTTTTGACTCATCTCTGATCTGAGTTCATCTCTTAACTTACCCGAATTGAATTTAAAAGTTTCCTGCAGGGGTTAGTCCAACAAAATATCCAATGTCTACTACAACAATTTCGGGTTCAATAACCACACCAAACTCCATGTCTTGTTTTAGTTAAGGAAGGCATTTTAACCTAAACACCACGCTCAATTTAAAAGCCTATGAAAGTATGGCGAGTACTTCCAAACCAAAGCATACTATAATAGATAAAGGTAACATCGAGCATATAGAGATTTACTCAAAGAGATAAAAGCATGATCATGCATGGTGAGAATATTTTTTTAATTTTTAAGTAGATATATAAGTGACATACATGTGTGCAAGAAACTAAACATGCTGTAGATTTAATATGAGATAGAGTAAATGCATGAATTATTCAAAGCAAATATGCAGTGGAATGCAACCTGATAACTACTCATCAAATTTAAAGTCTATGAGCAAGACTTTCTCACCTTTCTTGATCATACTTACCATAACTCACAATAGAATTTATGAGTTGTGCAGCATCTTTTGTTTGTCATATGTGATGAACTTTGAATTTATGTGATGACGACTTTTCTTCTCCAATCTACACATGGTTAGAATAATATATATATTTATACAAACCTATGAGATGGCAGGGTTCCAATGTTGATGAATCATAAATGTTCAGGCACCCTGGGTTCTTTAATATCTTTCTTTTCTTGGTCTTGTGGAATTTCACCATAAAGTTGAAATGGTTGATAGCCCCGCTTATTCCACAACTCAACAAAACAAGGGTAATCCTACTAAAGCTAGTAGTAAACTAGATTAGTAGATATTCAGATCAATATCAAAATCTTTATGCCAATTGTTTCCCCGACAACAGCCCCAAAAATGCTTGTTGGTATTTCTTATGCACAACTAAAATATAAAAGATTCCGCAAGCGCACAGAAAACTATTGTAGCATTTTACCGGGAGTATTCCAGGTATCGTTATTTATATTTTACCACTGGGAAACAATGGATAAAGATATTGATAGTTCACCGTCATATATCTACTAACTTAATATACCAACTAGACTAAAGTAGGGAATAAATGATAGATGATAGAAATTATGCATATATGACACACACAGGAGAATTCTATGATAAAAGAGTGGATAGCTAAAGTGAGAGGACAATGGGAGAGCTCAAGGTTCCTAAATACTTCTCTATTACTTTGGTTCTATATAACTAATTCATGGTAGATAAAGCAATAACACAATAACACTTTAGAGCAGCAGTACCTTTCCAACTCTCGAATAAGACTGGGAAGAAGGTAGTCGGGGAAGGCTGCCAAAAGCTCTACGAAACACCAAGTCCGACGTGATGGAATACGAAGGCCTAACAGAGCTGTCATCTCTAGGGCTACCATATCTAACCGTAAGAATTGGACGCAACCTCAGGTAACCTATAGCCTAGACTCCATGTCTACACTACCGATTACTACTCTAGTCACGATCTATAACTAGAGCACCCGATACAGGCGGAGATCCCATGCCAAAGTATAACAACTATACTAACCAATTAAATGCTAGGCATAAAAGTAAAGAAGATAAAATATATTAAAGCACAAGTCTTACAAGAATAGATACAAAGATATACCAGAACTCTGACGACTCCTCCAAGACTCCTCCGAACCCCTACGTAGCTCCGCTCCCCCTAACTCTCAACTAGAACTAATCTACTACATTAGAAAGTCTAGCCCTAATTCTCTAGAGATGAGAGGTCATCCTTTCGAGGGACGCCTCTACATCTTCATAATAATATGGTGCCCTTAGGGAGGGGGGTCTGCCTCTTTATTTATAGTCTGTGGGATGAACGTGTGCCGTAGGATCAAACCGACTTAAACAACGGTGGAGATGCAAACCCTAAGTCAGTAGAAAGCCGTCCGTCGAAGCAGGCCCCGAACGGGCTCCGGAGGGCGCCGGGCGGCCCGGGGTGGGGCCGGGCGGCCCCACCCCTCAGAAAGGTAGACCCTACCTTCAGTAAATAGCCTTCTCGTGCCTTCTAGAGTCTTCTAGTGTTGGTTTCGGTGTAGAATTGATATCTTTTGACTTCGGACACCGAATATAGCAAATGATATGTCCGTTTCGATCGTCTCGACAAGCCCGTCACAATAGTGCAGTCCAATTCCTTATTTGAGATACTTTTATTCTGTGCAAAATTAGATATACCTGTAAAATGATCGAGAACAACACAACTCGTGGAACTCGTTAGAATTAAACCCTACAACTATGCTTTATGATTTATTTTATATTAATCCATGCAATAATTAATGGTATGAAATAGGCATTAAGGACCGTCAATGTTGACACTCGTTAGTGTCAACTTTTACTAGGGCTTTTTACCCGAATGAAAACAAGAAAACACACTAGTCTAGGGCTTTATCTGACAAATTCCACGAGTTTTGCATATTCTGTATTTTCCGGGGTGATTTTCTAAAAAGCTAAAAAAAGAGGGATTCTAGTACAAAATAAGCACGAAAACTTATCCGCCACGGAAATATCACGATTGGGCTCGGGGAACCATCTAGAAGACACACGAGCAACGGGACACCGAGAAGAGGGAAAGTGGGGCCGGCCCCCCACCTTGGGGCCGCCCGGCCCCCCCTTCTAGGGTTTCGCCCCCCTTCCGGAAGCTTCCTCCACCGCCTACGAGGAGTCATCTTGGCCCTTGGTTACGTCGGTTTGATCCCCGGGCGCACGCCGATCCCACCGGGCTATAAATAAAGGGGTAGACCCCCTCCCTAAAGGCATCAAGTCATTTGGAGATCCAGCCATCAAGAGCCTTCTCTAGTTCATCGAGCCTCTCTAGTTCATAGCTTTAGCCTAGTTAGATTAGAAGTAGAAGAGTTCTAGTTCTTCAGGCGGGATCCTGGCCCACGGCGTCATGCGGAGCGTGGAGTTCGGTATAGTTCTAGTACTTTGCTCTTATTGTATTCAATATTATAATTCAGGCAACATTGTTCTTAATCTCTTATATATTCTTAACTGCAATAGTCATTGTCTACTTTGATTATATGTCTAGGATAGTTGGTTTGATCTTATTGAATTCATGTAATTGCTCGTATAGCGTTTACCCAAGCGGCCGCTGGGTAGATGGTAGACAATATGTAGACGTGGTGTCAAGATATCTTGTTTATCTGTGAGTGCACCCTGATGTGCCGGGACATGTGGTAGTCCGCTCAGGTGACAGCTGCGTTGGTTCCTCTGTAGTCCACCCTCCGTACGTAGGACTAGCATGGGCACGGTCGCGAAGGAGGTGACCTTTGTGTCTTAATACCCTCATTAGTTGATGCCTCTTTACATGTGATAATGATATAGGGTTAACTTAACAATGATTACTAGATGTAGTTACACTAATTAGAGTTATTCATTGATGTAGTTATAGAATTACCTTAGTATTTATTCCTGAGTTTATCCATTGGCTAGCTATTGTTATGACTAGAAGAGCTCTGATGTTTATCTATTTATGATGACTGATCATTATTATTTATCATATATATCTTTAATCACGTGACTTATCCCTGTTATGAGTAGGATTCTAGTTATGGTTTGCCTTTCACATCAATAGTATAAGTTATAGTTTATAAGTCCTATATATAGACCTTCCCAGTGGTATAAATATAAATCGACAACCTGGTAGACTTCTCTAGGTAAAATGCTACAACGGTATAATTATCTGTCCGCTTGCAGAACCCAGTTAGTTTATATTCTTATATTCATATCTTTTATTTCTGCCTAGTCATATTGAATACATGTAAATCTATAGGTATTTCTTAAGCAATATGATTAAGGATGACAACTTAATTCATGCTTAGGAATAATAGTGATAAATAGGTGGCTAGTTGCTAATGACAAGTTAATTTAATACCGAGCATTTTTGGCGCTATTGCTAGAGGTAGGGTTTATCTCTATTTTTAGGAATGACGTTAGAAATGCCAACAAGCATTTTTGGCGCCGTTGCCGGGGAAGGTAGCTAGGCAATTAAGAACATTGATAGACTTATACTTAAGTATGTGATCTAGATAACCATTAACCCCTGCTCAAGCAGGATTACCCTTGTTTGTCTACTTTAATATCTTATGCAGGGTAATAAACGACCGGTTTACGACCTTCCGGCATGCCCTATAAAATAAGAAGAAACATAACAAATCCAATGTTGGAGAAAGAGGTCGACGTTACAGGACTTTAATTCATATCTCAAGTGACGGAAACATAGATGTTGCATCACTCGCAATTTCCATCATGTGAGTCATAGTAAGTATGATCAAATAAAGGTAAGGAAGTCTTGCTCATGGACTTTAAATTCGATGAGTAGTTATTTTTTGCATTCCACTATATGTTTACTTTTTACAATCTAAACATCCATCTCATTTAGTTTAAAGTTTTTCATCCATAACATGTTTAGTTCCATTCATATATCCATCCCAACCTGCATTATTATAAATAATAATAATAAAAAAACTCACCATAATCATGCTTTTTCATCTCTACTTGAATAAACTTCTACAAAGTACTTTCATGCTACTTGTATTTGCTATAGTATGCTTAGATTTAGAAGTATCTTCATACACCTTTGAAATTGAGCATTGACTGTTTTCCTAAGTTAAAATAGACATGGTGTCTAGTTTAATTTTTGAATCATAAGGTGATTCGATCTTACTTCTAAAAGGTTTTTGAATTAAGCAAGGTGCTTAGGTTAAAATCCTTTTCTAAATCAAATTGGACATGAGTCTATGTTGATTCTTGAGCCGATAGTACACTTTAGTAGATACTAGTTATTTTATCAGACTAACCCCTATAGGAGAATTCTTAAATTCAATCTGGGTAAGTCAAGAAAAGAATTCACATATGAGATGAATCAAGGCAGATGATAACTTTGCACAAGAAGTCCAGCTTGTGAGTATTTATTTATCTTTTGTTATAAGTTATCTTTGCCTTGAACAATGCTAGATTGCAACAACAACATAAAATATGATAAACACAATTCATGCTAAATAATCTCAACCCATATATCATTTTGATTAGCATAGAAAAAAATAATAATAAAAAAAGAATGGACAACAAACCCTGTATTTCAATCTTGCTATTCCCTCGGGTATGTGTCCATTAACATTTTGCAGGAAAGAACAACTTTAATCTATTGGAGAAGAAGTTTTCAAGTGAGCATTATTGCATCTCCAATAGACCCGAACCCTCCTCTTCCAAGTAAGTATTGTCACCACTTACATAGAAGAATGAAGACATGAGGTACGTTTGTCCAAGCCTCATGCAACATGTAACTACAATTAACATCTTATATCATGTTGCTAATTTATCTTGGTCATTTCTACCCTATGCCATGCTCAAACATAACTTGCTAATAAATATATAAAACAAAATGCTACTATGGTTCACCATACATATTCTTGGTTCTATTTGAATAAATACCTTTAGTCTTATAAACTTCCTTATTCTATTATAAGTATGCTTTAGAATATTATTTAAATATTATGAAAATTAAGCATACTTATATAAGAATTTAGTTGTACATATAGACTAACCCCTCCTACATAAAAAAAAAAATATTTAAATTATATTAGGAGACTATTCGTAGAATCAATTTAAGGTTAAGGGTATGCTTCAAAATAATATCCTTGCTTTAACCTTGATGGAAAATTTTTTGAAATAGTGATGAATCATTGAAAGCACGAGCTATAAATTAATCTTTAACTCTTAGGTAAACACTATCCGTACTTTGATAAATAGTATATTCCTTCGGGTATGTGTTGTCTACTAACCCCTTGCAGAGAAGACACGATAAGAGAAGCAGAAGGTCTGAAGAGTGAGAAAGGAGTACAACATACGAGACAAGATGCTAAAGAATAACCCATGATACAAGAAAGAAACAAAGAGACCATTGCACTTCATTTACCCTTCATCATGCTCTAAATAATGGTGGTAACATCTTAAGATAAGTGGTCATTAATTTCCTCTTGATCTTGGTATACAATAAATGAAAATACAACCATGTTATAGTTACAACTTAATTTGATCAACCTGATTAAGCTTAACATGATTTGTTCTCTAAGTTTATTCATAGCACCATTCTCTTAATTTCAGTCTTAACCAAGTACGCTATAAATACTTCGTCTATAATTCTTGATACATTATAAAGATGAATAGTCTTTCTAATGGTTAAGTAGCTTTACTCTTTATCTCACAAGTTTAAATGCCATATTTATATTTCTAGTCCTCTCACCCATGATAGGAATGAATAATATGAATAATATCAATCTTATTGTGCCCAAGGTTAGAGGATGAATAAATTTCTGGTTCTGTTGGTGTTTTCCCACCAGCAGAGCCTATGCACTTGATCTCTACCTTATCTTTATGGGCAGAACGCACTTTAATTAAAGTGTGGAGAGACAATCCCCTAAATTCTACAAGTGAAAGTTCGCAACTATAATAATGATGCACATAAGATTGATTTCGAGATGCCTACAAAAGAAAGAAAGAAGGTGGCACCGCCATTGGGAGCCACTAGTGGAGGCATCACCTCAATCCTTATTCTCTAGAGCAACTTGAAGTACTCACTGAACCACTGCAAGGAGAAGTCTAGTTCGAAGGACTATAAATATCGAACCCTCGCCGTGAAGTAACATCGGTAGTTATCTATATGTACTTTCTTGCATCGTATGATTTATTCTCTCTTTAGCATGACTACTTTTCTATATTAGCAATGCATAGAAATAATAAAAATAAATAGTCTTGCATTAGGCTACATTCATGCATCTTAAAAACATTAAGCCCCATGTGAAACCCTTATAGTATAAAAACTGTAGGAGTTCTCGCTGTGGTGGCATACAGAATAAAAATATATATCATGTATTTGCACTTTATGCATATAAAGCCATAAAATCCAAAAAGATTAACTGAGCATCCTGCTGTAATACTGCTATCTTAAAAATACTTTCAAACCTTCACAACAACCAATCCTCTAAAAATGGCTAATCATTAAGGTTTTATCCTAATACCGTTCCACGAGTTTTGGTGTTTTGTGAGAGCTTTCTGCAGGATGACTCTAAGAGCCAGCTTACCTAGGAATATTCATCTTCATCACTTGAAGTACACATTTCTGACATGCAGCTGACCCCTGTGTAAAGAAAGTAACTTCTTGGGTGATGAGATTGAAGTATTCCTGGCAACACTTGCTCTTATAAGCATGAGCTCCTCTGTGAGGACCACTCAGCTTCAACGATCAACCATAAGTAAACTTCTAGCTTGGGGAGAGCATCCCCTAGTTATCGAAGACGGTTAGAAGCAAAAGAGACAGTAAATGAGATGGAAGGAGGCACGTGCGGCATCACCACGAAACGAGGAGTTGACTCGAGGTTACCTCGGGCGATGAACCCACCGAGTAAGTGTTCTCCTCTATCTAAGTTCTATCGGTAGACTTTAAATTCCATACCCTAGCCATAAGGTTAGAATGGTAGTTATCTCATTAAATGCATTTGTAATTTATTTAGTAGCATAATTTTGTTTACACACTAAAAGATATAAAAACAACAAAAATATCTCTTGCATTACTCATGGCATCACAAAGCCCCATATGGATACCCTATGGTATTTTCCGAAGGAACATCCGCTGTGGTGGCATAAAATAAAAATAATTCATTAACACCGGGATTTTGGTAAAGGCCAATGACAATTGGGCCGATTCGGTAAAATCTATGAGGAAGCGTAAATCCAACGCTGCTTCGGCAAATGAGCGCGCGGTCGGCTAACTTTGAGCTATTCGGCAAGCGTATGTGCGATTGACTCGGGTGATTCGGCAAGCATTGGTGCGGTCGGCTATCTTGGAAGACAAATGGCTCCATTCGAAGCGAAAAGGTGGCAAGCAAGAAGTCGAATAGAAGGAGAAAAGCGATGATCAAGGACTCAAAGAGAATTATAGCAAGAGTCTCGCCATACTTTTGAGTTACCTTTGACATATTGTGTACGTCCGTAATCTATTAGGATTCATGTTATGTCCAGGGTATAAATATAGACCCTCGACCATTGTAAAGGATATACACAATCAAATCAATACAACCGCCCCGTGCCACGCTTTCGAGTCCCTTTTGTCGTGTCGCCGAAGTTCTTCGAGAGGAGCCAATCGATCCATCGACCTCCGTAAGTTCCGCAACCTTGCTATCATGTCTAGTATCATGCGGTGGATTTAGATCTTGATGCAAGTAGTCTTGTTCGCCTCGATGGGATGGCCGTGGCGGCAGGCGTCTACTTGATGATCAAGAAGTCTTTGCTTATGCTTTGTCTATCTCGACTAGATGGCCGTGCGGGGCAAAGGCCCGCTTGATAGCTTAGCGAGGCAAGATAGTTATCGATTCTTGGTTAGATCGTGAGTCGTGCGGCAAGCTAGGATCTGGTTCAAGGATTAGTTATCGGCTCTATTAGATTTGGCAAGATCTAGTAGATTCATTAAGTTATCACGTGTTGCATGACTTTAATATTTTATTTATTTGTAACACTCTTTTGCCCAATCTAGATTTGATCGGTTTCGGCTTCTTATTTTATAGATCTATTTGCTCTCTAATGCTCTTCACTTATCATGATAAATAGATCGTATGCTTACGTAGCCGAATTAGATCAATCTAGATTGTTACATGTTGCGGGTTCTTGCATGTTAGAAACGCTTAGACTTTGATAGGATCGGGTATCGTGCGGCGGATGCGTGTCTTTGATTAGTTTAGTCGTGATAATTTGTATGTTCCTTCTTCATGGACCCCGAAGTCGGGCCGTATTGCCGAGCTTGGTTATGCTTCAATTCGTAGTTAACTTTCACTTGTTCAAACATGTCTTCTCATACATGCATGTTCGGCAATCGATGCATTACGTGTTTTACCCTCATAGTAGCCGAATGAATCGCATGCATGATTGGCGCATGCCTTCTATAGCCGTATGTCGTCGTAAGTGGCTTCAGGGCCGTATATACGGAACTGTGCGGTCTCATCCGACACGTTCCGATTTTTTGTATTTAACAGTTTCCTTGTCCCTTGTCGGGCCAAAGTCAAACCGACCGCACGCTTCCGGATCTCCAAACCATGCGGCCGTCCGATTGAAGTCACGCTTTTTCGCTTGCTTGTGTGCTTGGCGCAGGGGTGCGCATTTTGTGCCAACACACTTTTTTGGCACGCCCGGGGGACAATCTCCCGATTCAAGATGTCGGACGTCAATAACAATCATGTTCGACGTGACGCTGGATGAATTGCCGCACCAATTGAGAGCAACAAAGGGAGCAAGCATGCGAGCAATACAAGCATAAATGCTTAATGTCTTTCTCCAAAAATAAGAGCAACAAGGTTTTTCGTAAGCAGTCATTGCCAAGGGTTCTTCTTGCACATCAAACCGATTGCTCAAGAGGAAGAAGCTCAAAAGGTATCGATTTGGTCCATAAAGCCTTGGCGTATACCATCGGGAACCACAACACGGCCTTTCTAAATACTTTCCGAGTAATCATGGCTAATACTTTCGCCAACAGGTGATAAGTATTTTGAAGAGGGTGTGGGACCAATTCGTGGACCAAGTGCTTTTCAATATTCCAAAGTATCGAGAGAAGCAAACCGAAGATGAAGGAACATCCGGGATTAACAAAGATGAAGTAGAGACTCATGAAAAGCAACCACCTCCTACTTATGGCCAAGTGACGTTTGGCACTACTTGAAAGAGTACCGCAATCTGCATACAAGATATCTCCAAAGATCAAACAAAGGTTACAAAGAAACATGTATGGGGATGGATATCATGAGTTCACCGACTATACTTGCTCTAGATGCTCTACCGAATCCGTGGATATAGAAGTGCAACAGAATACCATCCGGAGGACAGGCACGTGGAACTCCGAAGACGTACATTGACGTAATCATGCAGAGGATGGCTGATATGATGCAACATCGCTCGGCCTAAAGCTAAAGAATCAATCCTATTCATACAAGTCCGCTGCATCCAGAATGGTATAACAGGTTGCACTACCGCCAAAGGGTGAAGCCACCAACGGACTTAACCAAATTTTCTCGGCGGGATGATACAAGTACCACAGAGCATATTAGCCGATACCCGATACAACTTGGGGAGGCGTCCACGCATCGAAGCTTGGAGGATTCGGTATTTTCCATTGTCTCTCACAGCCCAAACTTTCACCGGTTTACTTCTCTACCAAATGATTCTATTGGTACCGGGCAGAACTTGAAAGAAGTTTCATGCTTATTTCTTCACCGAACTACTTTGAAAAGAAGCCGGTAGACCTTACCGCTTTAAGGCGTAAAGCTAATGAGACACCACAAGAATATCTTCGCAGATTCGTAGAAACTAAGAGTCTTTGCTTCTCGCTGAATTTACCGTACGATCGCTTGCCTAGAATAGCAATAGCAGGATGCCGCCGAATGTCGTGGGAGAAGTCGTTCGGCATGGAATTTGATGATCTCGGTCAACTCGCGCTCAGATTAGCCGTCATGAGTAATCGTGCTCGTGGTTTCGAAGGGATAACCGCTATCGGAAGGGTAATGTTGCTAGTGAGATGTATCGGAGTTTCCCCGGAAGAAGCAACCGAGTACGAGGATGAAGATGAAATAGCTGCAGCCAAAGTTGACTTGGGACAAAGAGCCTACCCAAGTAAGTCGGCGGTGGCTAAAACAACAAAAAGGAACTTATGATTTTGATGTGTCCAAATCGATAAACTTTTGATCCGTTGGTGAGGGAAGGACGCATCAAGCTACCGGAGGGGACATCCCATGCTACGCCCGAAGGAGTGAAAGATAAGAGATATTGTGGTTATCATAACACTAATTCTCACTCCATCAATGATTGCGTAGTATTTAGAGTTCGAATTCGAAAGCAATTCGGGAGGGGCATCTGAAATTTGATGGCAAGATGAAGATTGATGGCAAACCTTTCCCTCGAACATGATTTCTTTCTCTGCCGGGATGGTCTCGCAGATGACCCTAAAAGCAAGGGAAAGATAAAAGTGTTGACATCGAAAAGAGCTAAGAAAAGTGGCAATCAGACCCCAACCGAAGTGATTCATCTTTGAAGAGTTAAAAGAGAAAGTTCGGTTCAAAAATAGCCGAACCGAAAGAGGTGAAACATCCGTGGCCAAGGGTGACATCACGAATCTTTGCTAAATAAATGGCGCGAGGCAAAGAAGAGCAAGAATATTATGAAGAACAAAAGTTCTTAGAAGAACGGTGGAGATATGAAGAAGAAATGTACCACCGAGAACAAGAGGAGCACATGAGGGAACTAGAACAGCCTCTCATTGGGATTGTTCATTCTTTAAGCATTGTTGGAATGAAGGCTTGAAGTCGCCTGCTAGGAACAATTGCCCGTAATGCAAAGGATCGAGATATGGCTACAGTAATCACGAAGTCAACCGCCGACCAGTCCATGAAAGACTTGGAGCTCAATTTCCCGAGGACGATCGGCGTATAAAATTAAAATGACTTTGATCATCGGAGGAAAAGATTCGCGGATCAGCATTGGATTCATCCCCCAAGAGCACGAAGAGGAAGGAAATACTCATGGATATAGATGGCGTAAAGGGCAATGGTGCCCTCCGGGGTTGAGGAAAAGTCGAAGAGAAGAGTGCAAATGTTGAGAAATAAAGAGCCGGAGCAAAGCCGCTGCAGAAGAGAAGAAGGAATGGCGCCCAAAGAAGAAATCCGATGAGAAGGGTCCTTCGGGTGATGCATGCATGGCTTTCTTCCTCCCATCCGAATTCATAGCTCCTGACAATCAAGAAGTACAAGAGGAGATTTACTCGATTTTGATGAAAGTGAGTTTCAGGGATCTAATGGCTCGGCTTATACTAACACGACAAGCAACTTTTGACAAGCCGGCCAAACATCGTCACTTGAAACCGCTTTTACGTAAAACGATACGTCAATGGGAAGCCTCCGACCAAGATGTTTGTTGATGGAGGAGCTGCTATCAATATAATGCCATATTCCACGTTTAGAAAGCTTGGGATGACGGATGAAGATTTGCTTAAAACCGACATGATCCTTAGAGACTTTGTTGGGCAATCCTTCCGACACTCGAGGAGCCGTGCATGTTGAGTTGATGATTGGGTCTAAAACCCCGATCACTACGTTCTTCGTCATTGACGGCAAGGGGGCATACAGTTTGCTTCTTGAGAGAGACCGGATTCATGCTAACTGGCCGTATTCCTTCAACTATGCACCAAATCCTTATTCAATGGATAGGGGATGACGTGGAGATCATACATGCCGATGATTCGGTAAGTGTGGTCGCTTCGAGCCGCCTTCTTGGGAATATGATGGTGTTGATTGTTTCTCCGGCAAAGTATGGAAAGAAGGTCCCGTTAATGTATTCAACAAGGATCAACAACCGATCCAAGCGATCGGCTCGAACAAAGAATTTTTGATGGGTAACCCAATCGATGGCAACAAAGGAAAGTTGGGACACGGTTTTATGTCGGCCGACAAATTAGAAGAGATAAATGTTGGCGATGATTCCAAATCAAGGCCGATGTACATTAGTGCAAATTTGAGTCCGAATGTAGAGAGCAATTAGTAAATCTTCTGAAAGAGTTTAAAGATTGCTTTGCTTGGGATTATACAGAGATGCCCGGACTAGATCGTTCTATTGTTGAGCATCGATTACCTATTAAGTCGGGTATCGACCCTATAAACAACCTCCGAGGAAGATCTATAAAGAAGAGGTAATCGCCGATGTGAAGAAGGAGATTGAAAGGCTATTGGAAGCAAACTTCATTCGGCCGTGCAGTGTACGCCAGATTGATTTCGAATATAGTTCCCCTGTTTACAAGAAGAATGGGAAGATGAGAGTTTGTATAGACTTCAGAGATCTTAACAAGGCCACTCCAATGGATGGGTATCCGATGCCAATTGCCGATTTGTTAGTAGACGCAGCAAGGGTATGAAGTCATTAGTTTTATGGATGGTAATGTCTGGCTATAATCGATCTTCATGGCAATAGAAGATATTTCAAAAACGGCTTTTAGATGCCCCGCCACATTGGTTTATTTGAATGGATTGTAATGACGTTTGGATTGAAGAATGCCGGTGTAACTTATCAAAGAGCCATGAATTACATATTTCATGAGTTGATCGGCAAAATTGTGGAGATCTACATTGATGACGTAGTAGTCAAATCTAATGACTATGAGAGACATTTGGCTGATCTAAGAAGAACTTTGGAATGCACTAGAAAACATGGTTTGAAGATGAATCCAAACAAATGTGCTTTCTGAGTGTCACCGGTGAGTTCTTGGGATTCCTTATTCATAAAGGAGGAATTGAAGTTGGAAAAAAGAGCATGGAGGCAATAGATAAAGTTGTTCCCCAACTAATCTCGTAGAATTACAGTCCCCTCGCTTCGGTAAAGATCAATTTCGTAAGAAGGTTCATTTCCAATTTGTCGAGAGAGAATCTTGCCCTTTTCTCCATTATTAAAGCTCAAGAGGAATCAAGAATTTGTATGGGGTGACGTGCAACAAAAAGGCTTTTGATGAAATTAAAGAATACATGAAGGCACCACCAGTTTTGGTACCTCCACAACTTAACAAGCCTTTCAAGTTGTACGTGGCGGCCGATACTCTAACGATAGGATCGGCCCTCATACAAGAGTATGAAGGGAAGGAGCGAGTCATAGCTTATCTTAGCCGAAAGTCGTTAGACCCCAGAGACAAGATATTCGGCTATGGAAAAACTATGCTTGTGTGTGTATTACTCATGTACCAAGCTTCGGCATTATTTGTTAAAAGCCGAATGCGTGATTATTTCAAGTCATGATGTAATTAAACATATGTTGTCAATGCCAATTTTGAATGGAAGAATTGGCAAATGGATTTTGGCTTTGTCGGAATTTGATTTAAAATACGAATCGGCAAAAAGCAAAGAAGGGTCAAATTATTGCTGATTTTATTACGCAACATCATGACCTTAGCGCCCGAAGATAGTAGGCATTGTACCTTGGACTCTATTTTTCGATGGTTCATCCCGCAAAAAAGGTGGGGGCGCTGGCATTCTACTAGTTTCTCCACGGGAATGACTTTTTTGAGTATGCTATTCCCATTGAATTTCATGTGACTAACAATCAAGCGAGTATGAAGCATTGCTTAGAGGGCTTCGGCTTCTTGTAGAGATAAAAGCCGTCGCCGTTGAAATCTTTGGAGACTCGAAATGGTGATCAACCAGTTGATTGGTCAATATGAGTGTAAGAATGACGCGCTAAGAGAATACTATGAGGAATGCCGGAACTTTTAAAAAGCTTTCGGGTAGCAACCTTGCATCATATCCCTAGGGGGCGTAATGAAGAAGCAAATAGGTTGGCCCAAACTGCTTCCGGATATCGTGAAAATCAAGAAGTCTTCACTATAGGAGAGAATATTCCGATGCTGAACAGTGGTTGGCGATTGGAGGCATGAAATCATCGAATATCCGAAGGATCCATCGCAGAAAGTTACCCGAAAGCTCGGGTACAAAGCCCTTAAGTTCGTCCTTCTCAATGATCACTTGTATTACAAATCTATAGATGGAGTATTGCTCAAGTGTCTAAGCCAAGAAGAGGCCGTAAAGGTGATGTATGAAGTGCATGAAGGATTATGTGGTGCACATCAATCGACTTACCGAATGAAATGGATAATTCGGAGAACTGGTTATTTTTGGCCAACTATGCTTTGGAAGATTGCTTTGACTATTATAAAGGATGTCATGATTGTCAAAAATTTGGCAATATTCAAAAGGCTCCAAAGATCTGTTATGACCCAATAATCAAACCTTGGCCATTTAGAGGATGGGGCATAGATTTAATTGGTCGATACATCCTCCTTCTAGCAAAGGACATAAGTTTGTGCTCTTGGCCACGGATTATTTTACCAAGTGGGTCAAGCTATTCCTTTGAAGAAAGTTACATCGAAAAATATGATCGGTTTTGTTAAAGAGCATATAATTTATAGGTTTGGGATCCCTCAAACTATAACAACCGATCAAGGAACCCGCTTTTACTTCTTCGAATTTTGCGACTTTGCCAAAGACATGGGGATCAAGTCTGTATAATTCTTCTCCTTATTATGCACAAGCCAATGGGCAAGCGTAAGCATCCAACAAGATTATGATCAAGATCATTCAAAAGAAGATTGATGAGAAACCGAAGAGATGGCATTCGGTTCTCAATGAAGCATTGTGGGCTTATCGGATGGCTTGTCATGGGTCAACTCAAACATCTCCTTATGAATTGGTTTACGGGCATCATTCTGTCTTACCATGGGAATTGCAATCGGGTTCAAGAAGAGTTATGTTGCAAAAAAGATTTGGAAAAAGAAGATTATACAAATTTGATGATAGATGAATTGGAAGATTTACATTTTATTCGTCTCAAGGCATTGGAAAATATTGAGAAGAATAAAATACGTATTGCCCGGTATTATAACAAGAAAGTTAGAGAAAAGCAATTCTTGGAGGTGACCTGGTTTGGAAAACTATACTTTGCCGATTGGATCGAAAGACGGGGCATTCGGCAAGTGGTCTCCAAATTGGGAAGGGCCCTTTCGGGTAGAAAAATGCGTGCCTGGCAATGCATATATTTTGAAGACTTTGTTTGGGGAAGAATTTACCGAGCTATCAACGGACGATATCTTAAAAAAATATTACCCCAAAGATCGAAGTTGGTTCAGAAAGAGAATTTGAATCAAACAGTAGATGAGATAACATCGCCTTTAGTGAAAAAAATATGAAGTTGGTAAATAGCCGATACGATTCGTGTCGCCTTCAGTTCAAAAATATAACCGAATGATCTTATGTTGACCTCAACATTCTCGACCGGTTGGTTTATCGGGAAAAGAGAAAGATGAGATCCCGAACGATACCGCTTTCGCTGACTCGTCAAATCGCTTTGTGGCGTAAGACTAAGATCTAATCGACTAAAGTGATGTCACTTTGCATTCGGGAAAATCACTCAAGAACCGCTTCGAATCGGAGAGGACATCAAGACATTCATTTGGCAATCAACACAAGATCATAAACAAGACACATTCTCGGAAGATGATTTCATTATTCACGATCAATCCCTAGTTACAAACTACTCCCGGAACAACTTATTAAGAAACATGCATGGGGATTGGTGGATTCGGCAAGGGCGAGAGCATGGTCCCCGTAGAGCTCCAAATGCTCCTCGATGTCCTCCACCTCGTGAGGATGACCTTCTCGCAAAGCCAACAACCGAACAGAATAGTCCTCATTGGTGCGAGAGGACATCGCTGCCAGGCCGAGGGACACGCCAAGGTTGTAACACCCCAGGTGTTAGTCACGAGCTAAGCAGCGAGATTGAACTTAATTAAGATATGACAAGTGATGATCCTAATATCTAGCTCATACCATCTCCATCTATCTTGATCATTGGAGAAGTTTTGCGAAGATGGGAATCAATTAGTCACATGAATGATAAGCTTTATCCTCACTTGAAAGGCCTTATCAACTGCATGAGCATATGAAGTATCAACCTAGTCATGCAACCTTACTCAAACACCTCTACTTACACTCATGAACAAAAGTCATGAAGGGTTCATATTGAGCGAGTGCCCCGAAAATGCTTCTAAGTGATGGTTTGACCTATGTTAACCCTAGAGCACTTTTATTTGATCGTTTAAGAAGTGTGGCTTAGGGAGTTCGTATGCCTGTGCACCCTTAATCAAAGTTAAAGAGAAATTTATATGGAACAAACTTTGTTTAAGGGTCAAGTCATGAAAATATGTGCAACATGCTCAAAAAAGGGTCCGGAAATTAGATTCTAGTGCTGTTTTCAGGGTTCCAAATAATTCCAAGTCTGAAACCAGGGTCAGCAACATTGACATCTCGCGTTCTCGAGTTTTTGCTTAGCAACTTAAGTTTCTCCAAAAATAAAAGTTGGAGATAACTCAGTGAAGAAGGGTATACCAAAAGATGGCATCCATCCGACCGCGTTTGATATGGTTTGACACCTTTTCTTGACAGGTATCAATGCGCTGACAGCAGTAAGTTCAAACATCATTATCTCCTAATCTGTTGCTCAAATGACTCGAGTGCCTTAATGGAAAACGTAGAGCAGGTTGAGATGAGCGAACTTCGTTTTAGGCCCGTGGACAAATTCGGCCCAGAAGGAGCCCTAAATCCGCTCGGAATCGACGCCCGCCACGTGTTCGACAGGTGTCCCCTAAGGATGGACGTGGCCGACATGCTGGGTTCGCGCCCCCACCATGGCTGCAAGGTGTCGAGCTCCGCTCCACCCTGCTGGCCGCGTGCCCTGCCCTTCCTGCAGCGCGATGGGGAGTGCCAGAGCGCCCTCCACTTCCTCGCGCTCCCTCTGGCTCTCTCTCGCGCCGCTGCTCCATGAACGCGGAGCTCTGCCATGGCCGGCTGCCATTGCCGAGGGAGGAGCCCCTGCTGCCGTTGCTCCCTCTCCTCCCACCCTCCTGCGATGCAGCAAGCCTTCCCTCGGGTGCGCCTTGGCATGAAGAGCTTCGCGCGCCCTTCCTCCTCCCTGCCGGCGTTTGCCGGCGACGCTGCCCGTCCGCCGTTGCGTGCGCCTTCTGCTGGAGTGCGCTGCGCCGCTCTGCTGCGTTGCGCCGCTGGCGGCCGCTGCCCGGCCGCTGGCTGGCCCGCGGCGCCGCCAAGCCGGTCCTCCTCCGCCGGCCGCCCTCTCGGCTGGCGAGCCACCATCGGCATCGTCGTCCCCTGCCTTGGCCGGAGGAAGAAGAAGCCCCTCCTCTCTGTCTCTCTCCCTCTGCAAATGACAAGTGGGACCCCCATGGACAGCAGGCCCACATGGCAGTTGCACTGAGAATAAGTAAGCCGGGTGGATCTAACAATTTAGATTGGGTTTTGGTTATTTCTATCCTGAAATTGCAGATTTGTGTGTTGAACTTAGAAATTCATATCTAGGGTTTGGGAGCTCTAAAATTAGTGAGATTTGTTTGGTTAGTTTCCTTATGAAATGCTCTACATGTTAGATCCATAAAATCTGCTGGTTCATGCATGTTTGTGTGCTGTGTGATTTAATCTTGAAAAGTACTTTAGAAATTACTTCTAAGTTGACCAGAGCCATATCTCGAGTTAGGGATGTCCTAAAATACTGATTCCAGTTTTGTTAACGTTATGGTGACATTCCCTAGCTATGAAAAATATAAAACCTGCAGGTTATGCAATGATTTTATAGTGTGTTGAATTAATCTTGATAAATAGTATTTTCTAGCTTTCTCTGCTTATTATTTTCAAATCTGAAGATATAGTGATCCAAATGATTTGAAATTTAAGGGGTAGGCTATTGATGCTATGTGTGAACTATGAGATGCATTGGATGCAGTATGGTTGAGTTATTTAGATATCTTGCTGGATGCCTGGTAAATGAATTTTATTGATTAATAATTGAAATAAAAATGTAAAAAATGGAAAATATGGTTCCACTGCCTTTCTATGATGTTGTTGTGACTTATAGATACCTAACATGGCCAAGTGTTTCTGGAAAATGTGAAGTTTTAGATTTAAGTTCCTCTCAAATGCTTAATAGCAATTAGGATTTGTCTTTTTCATAGAGATTGCTATACTTATCAAAATGCTTTAAAATTTGAATAGTAGGCATTTAAGAATATATGTGAGCTACTGTAATTTTATTAGAATTTATTGTGCACTTTTGATATATTTTCCATATATGTCCTTAATCCACTTTGTTATCTAAATAAATAGAAAAGTGCATGATAATAATTTATTTGAGCTTGGTCATCATATTTTCTGGTGTTTGTTTAATATACTCTAACTGTTGGTAACATTGGTTTTACTCAAATTGATGTTTGAAACATAAGTGAAATATTATTTGCTCTATTTATTCAATTTGGAGGCTTTCTGGATAGTTTCTAGAACTTTGATGATTTCACCTTGATAATGATGTTTTCTATGAAACTTATCTATAACAAATTTGTAGATAACTTATATATCTAGCTTGTGCTAAATTTTCATAGTCATAGCCTTTACAGTTTGTGAGTTGTGGCTGTGTAATGTTCAGTTTCAGAAATAGCTTCTCTCTGGAATTTCTAGACCTGATCCTGTACATGTGTAATTTTGACATACTAAACTTGTGAATCATGCTTTGATGATTAAAGATGAATTATAGGAAATTTCATAGGCTTTCCAGATTGTCTTGTTGCAAGTCATTTGGAGTTGTATAACTTTAGATATGATTTAATTACTCAGCTACTGCGTGCATGTCCAGAAATTGATAATTCTAGTTCTAGTGGTTTACTTTGTATGTTGATTAGTGTGGCTCATGTCTTTGATGTTGGTTAACTTAATGCACCTGAGAGCTTGTGATATCAGTGTCATATTTGATATGCTTGTTATCTATATGTTTGGCATGATTGCGAATAGCTTGCTCTCTAATGTGCTCTTGTCATCTAGTGGACTTTATTCTTGTATTGCTTACATTATGAGATTCATCGTCTATTGCACTTCTATGTGTTCATACATATGCATTGTGCATGTCATCTAGGTACGTTAGATGAAGTACATGATGGACGAGATGTTGGAGTCAAACCCGAAGATGGTGTTTGGTGGACATATCCCGAAGACGGAAGGACCCGGGAGTGCACGCATGGAGTGGAGATGTTTCACAAGTTGGTGCAAGCTAACTTGACTGACTTTGGGTTATATTTCAGGCAAGCCCCGGAGCATTCTAAGTCTCCCACCCTTTTATAAAATGCAATTGAGTACTTTATGTTGTTTATTGCATTAAGTTATAGGAGTTGGTTGGAAACACTTGCTGCATTTATATTCCTTCCTTGTCCAGCAAATTATACCTTGAATCCTATTAAGTTCAGGTATCGAGATAAATGCTTAGTCATGCTTAGACCGGTAGAAGTCGGGTGATTTCCTGTCATCCGCGAGATATAGGTTGTTACTTCTCTGGTCACGGTTGGCTATATATGCTATCGTGGAAAAGAACCATGTGTTAAAATAAAAGAAGACCGGGCAGGGACAGTGGACCCTGTCTAGTCGCTTAAGGACTGGAAGCGTTGTCCGTTCTTGGTCATGTTGAACGCAGCCCAACACATAGCTGGCCGGGCCCGAGTGCCGAGGCCGCGAAGCCAAGTAGCTCAACTCAAGATGGGAACACGGGCGGCGGTTGGGCAATTCGCGGGAAGCGGCATACTAGACCAAGGGCAAGCATGTATAACTGATCCTGGCGTCGTCCTTGGGTTAACATGGCTTGGACATCCTGGCTACCGACTTTCCGGTCTTGCCGACGTGATAACCGGGCCCACGCCTGAGTTGTACCAGTGGTTATCTAATGCAACCTCGACGGGGGAAGCATGGGTGTGTGTTGGGAATACCCCCTGAGCTCAGTAGGAATCGATTCGAATCGCCGTCTCTCCCGGATAGTGAGAACTTGACCATTGCCTCCGGCTGCGTAGAACTCACTAAATATTAATGGTTCTAATATTGATGGTGATCATGATGATGGTAATGTTGATAGCTGGAATAAACCTGATATGGTTATTAATGTTTGTATATAATCAAGTGATTGCTTAGTACAGGTGCTAATCTAGATGAAAGGTTGATTAATAATAATCTGCTGCTAGTATAATAAAATACTACTCTCATATCACTTATGCTTTTATGCAAAATATTGTCAAGCTAGCCCCACTTACATAAAGCCTTGCATACTCCTTGGTGTCACTTTATTTCTGGTTTATGACGGGTAAGTCTAGCTGAGTACATCCTCGTACTCAGGGTTTATTCCCACTTGTTGCAGGTTGTGATGCATCATGGCTACTGCAAGAGTTGGATGGCTCCTACCATAGCGGTGGAGTATGATCATGGGCATGATCCTTCTTATCTCTCTTGTCTCTATTGCTTTTGTTGGAATTGACCTTGATACTGGCATGTATTTGAAATTAATTTCAACTACTTTGCTTTCGCTACTTTTGAACTTATCTTGTAATAATTATTTTGCACTCTGATGTATATTGAACTACTTCTGAAAATGATGTAACATTTGACTTGTTTTGTTGAATCAGTACGATCTTGGCTTATATGTTGGTTGGTTTGAAGTCCTTCGTGATTTCAGTGGACTACCGGGATTATATGGGCTCAAGTGTGAAAATGTAGTCACTTCGGTGATTGTTTTTATACTTGTGCTCTTATAATTTGGACGGTTCCGTTACAGCTGGTATCAGAGCAAGATTCAACATTAAACTTGTCATTTGTGTATTTAAAATAAAAGCTTTTGTTTGCAAAAGATATGTTTTGAGAAAACTATTAGCTACATATATGTAGATATGTTCAAATCTGAATTTTAACTTAAGTATGCCAGTGGTCAAATCCTTTATGCCCGAATAAGGACTCTTAGGTGGCTTATATAAGTACTAACTTGGGGGTTTTAATTTTTGCATCTACGCTTCAGCCAAGGTATGTATGTGTGATGACCGCACTACGGCTACCCTGTGGTCAAATGGTGGAGGTAGCCCGCATATATGAATTAGCCATATGTGTGCATTAGAAGGATGCGAGATGAGAGCATGATCGTCCAACCGACGGTCTAGGGAAGTGCTAGATTGTGATACTGGAATAATTGTCATGTCAAAACCATGCAATTATGAAAGTATTTAATTGTGGGTATATCTGCCGGGTAGTTGTGAGTGCTTGAAGCAAGTGTGTTGGGGCACACTTGTGGAAAGTATTTAGCTTTACTTGCTTTCACTTGATTTTGTTGTTTGTGAGATATTGGGGAATTGTTGGGCTGCAATGAAATTTTCTGCAGTACGCTAACAACGAATGCGTAGAGTAAATATACATGACGACTATTTATATATCGAGAGCGCGTGTTATGCCACCGATATAGAACGTGATTGCCACCTCAGTTTGGTAAATCTTGTGAGGACGAATAGGATGAAGCATGCATCATCATGATTGTTGCTTTGCACGTAATTATGCTCCTCTCACCTTTGTTTCCAATAATATGTAATTTATGATTAATGTAATGTTACTATCTTTCCCATGTGGAGTAGACAAGAATACCTTGATCTATGTTGCTTGAATTGGAATGCTTGAAGATAGTGTGTGCTTAGCTTTGCCTTGTATGATTGCTTTAAATGGAATTATATAACAAGTTGGCGAGTGGCTAAACATCTGATCTTTTAAAACTAAAACATATAGTGATACCTTGATAAAAGCTGATACCTGCTCATTTAAATATAATATCATGTTCTTTCTTTCAAGTTATCTCCACATTAGTTCCATAGCAATATGTATGTGAAAGCTTGTTAGTGAATGAGTGTGTAGAGGTTGTCTTGTGATGCTTTTAATGTCATTTAACTAAGTCAAAATATTGCTTAGTTTTGATGCAAGTGTTGAGGTTACAAACTTGAACTTAGGTGTTCTTTAGTTTAGCCTCATGGCAAATATGTTGTTTCATCAAGCTTTTTTTTGCAAAGATACTTTGGATCTTACTTAAATAATTAGGACCCTCATGTTTATCCTACCTTATAAGTAAACTAAAATATAGTGATTAAAGGTAATAATAATTGGAGCTACTAGAATAATGTGATTGGGTGCTCTCATGTTACTAGAACAAGGGAGAAACCTTGTTTTTTGATATTGTTTTGACCTTATTGGCTGCTAGGACAGTTTCTGTTGTGGTGATGTTTACGTGGTTATAAAGGTGTTTTCTGTGAATGTGGTCAACACGAAAATTGTAGCTAACTTCTTTATCTTTCTTGTCCTAAAATTTCATGATTTTAGGTCTGGTCGTTTAGGAGTTATATATTTTGGAACCTTGCTGTCCAGTTCTGCATATCCTCTGGACAGATCTGAATGTTTAGATTATTTGACCTCTATGCTTTTAGAATCAGGTTTTGGCATTAATAGAAGAAGTATAGTACTTTTGTTAAGCTTTCCAAAATGTCTTTGATCACTACTTTTGGTGGTCTACATCTCTGGTTATAAGCTTGAAAAACAGAATGGCTGAACCTGTCCAGATCTGAATAGAGCTATTGTCTTTGCATTGTTTGCCCTTGCTAGCTGTAGAATTATCTTAATAGGATAATAAGAAAGTTTTAGACAACTTAATAGTCTTTCTATCAAGTTAAGAATCACATTCATTGGATCTCTAAAACTCTAGTTATGCATCTCTGAAGTTCATGTCGGTTTTCTATCCAAGATTATGCAAACCTAAATTTCTGATAGTTTTGGTCATGTTAACTTGTGGAGTAGTTTTTGATATGAGTAACCAAGTTGGGTTAACTTTCTAAGCCTTCGAGAAAGTCTATAATCACCTTTATTTGATGCCTACAACTCTAGTTTTGATTGAAATACACATGCTTGCTACGTTGCTATATGTCTTGGTTGTGTAGAGCTGCATGATAGTGTTTTTTTTATTCTTGTTAACTTGGTGTTTGCTCTAGGTGTTTGCTAGCCTTGGATGAGACTTTCTAAAATGTTAGTTCTTGTATGTGGTATGTCTATGTGTCCTTGGTGTAGCCATAACCAAAATTCTTTGGGTTCTTTTGCTACTTTTCATGCAAATCATCATGTACTTAAAAGACTTGGCTTTATCCACCTGTTTGGTAGTACATCTTGCTTTCTGATTGATCTTTGTGATTATGTCAATGTGTTGCCTTGTTACATAAGAATGCTTTTCATGTGTATGCTTTGTGCTTAGAATGATTGCTTAAGCTCCCTTATTTTCGTTTCTCAAGTGCTTGTTTTTAGCTGTCTGTTTGTGTGTGTGGTTGCTTTGTGGTCTAACTAGTGCCACGATCGTAGCCTCGTTTGTCCTCGGTAAGCACATGAGTGTCGAATAGCTCATCTTAGAACAACGCTCTGTCATGATAATCGCATGGTTGTCGTCTCCGATTAAGTTCTCCATCTTAGGAACCTGTGCTGTAGACATGATTGTTAACCTTTGAGTTTTATGTTGTAAAAACTTGTAACCATGCCTATGTTCAAACCCTTGATGTTTGCGTATGGCATAGGTGTGCACCCTTGTGAAGATCCTAGTTTGTTTGATCAAACCAGTTGAGCTTTCGTTAGTGCCATCCCTTGACCATGATGGTCTCTTCCTAAAGGTGAGGACCTTTGCGCGATCGACCAACCCCTCAAGTTAATATCTTACTAAAGGCCAGCCCTTGACCTTGGTTGCTTTTGCTAGTTGTAGAGACCATAACAAAATTTAAGATGAACCTCTTCGTTGCCTACCCTTTTGATGATCTAGTGCAACGTTAATCCCTCACTGTTTGATCTTGAAATCTTTCGCTTGAAAATCATATAGTTACCATATCAATTCAATCTCTAATTGGTCTATCAAGTTGTTGTCTTGGAAGTTTACTCAATTCATCTTGATGCTCCAAGATCTATATATATCCAACATTCTTCGTTATATTGGCTTTGCCCTTGGAGTTTGTTCTATTTATCTCCAATATTTCTAATTCTAGGGATGCTTATCAATCTTGATCTCATGATCTTACTTACCATAACCGAGTCTCATATTAATCACTTACTTAATAGTTCCTTGGTGGACGTATGGTGTGCGTGGAAATAAAGCAAGAATCTTACGCTTAATCATCTTCGACAATTGATCTTGTTCTCTCGGTGTTTGTGTTTTGGTCTTCGAATCACAATCTTGTTGACTCCAAATCTTGTGACTACTCTTGCTCACTATCCCTCCTCTATTTGATGCTTGTTCTTATGATCAAATTTATGCCATTGAAATTTCCCTTTGGGTATAAATTTAGTAGTGGTGTTACGACTGGCATTCTATGGTGCCGTGATGATACCGAGAGCCTCCGGTGGGTGCACACACAAGGTTGTGCTGCTCGGCACACACTGGTATCTAGGTTGCTAGTCATAATCCATTGCAGAAATTATACCGCTGAGATATATCTTTGTGATCTTTCCCTTGGTTATCTTCTCGTAACTTATCAGAAGATTCATATATCCACAACCCAATTGTGCTCCATGAGATTTCTCATTGGTTGTAGGCTTTGTAATGAGGTTATGATCAAGAACTAATGGTGCCACGACGAAACCGAGGGCAACCTATGAATTGCAACCATACGGTTATCTTTGCTCAAGACGCGTGGGTATCATGGTTTTAGTCATGATCCATTCTGAGAACCACACCGATAAGTTATCCCATTTTGAGCTTTTCCTTGGTTACCCCTCTATTTTCATCCTAATGCCCTCATCAAGTTTGGTGTTGTCGCGCTTCCTTCTGAAGTTACGAAGAGAAAGACCTTTGAAGAACAGGTCACTGACATAAACAGAGGCCTCCGCTTTATCCTGTCTGTGAGCCATGGTAACCTTTGGGTAGTAGTTAGTACTAACTGATCGATAAAAAGGACACAACACTTAAAGTTGGATCAGTTATTAGACAGCCAAAGCCCTTTGGACATGTATGTTTCTTTATAAGTCACCGATCTTGATTCCTTCCCACTAATTCCCTAGAGTCACTTGAAGACTACACATGCCGTTAAAATCAACCCTTTCATGCTTTGTGACCCCTTTTTCTGCGACTCTGATGGTGATTGTCGGTGTTGGAATCAACTACAAGTTCTTGTTGTAGAAACCGAAGCCTTAGAGCTCTTTAGTGTTGAGAGACAACTTATTAGTTACGCAAAGGAAGGATGAATCTCCAACTAGGTAATGACTCTTTGGTAGCCATGAAGGCTATGTCTCATAGAACGATGTTAGACAAAGGAATCTATGGACTAGCTAGCAATGCTCGGGTCAGTCTTACTTTCAAACCTTGAAGTAAATGCGTCAGCTCTATCTTGGACAATCACACAAATAGAAGAACATACTTTATCAACTCGAAGAGTATTCAGTACTAGTCCCTTACCTCGAGTAGTCAAGGTGTCCTAAGCTGTAGACTACCATGAGTGCAATCAAAGACCATCTGAGAAGTGTTTGACAACATAAATGAATTATGTTTTGACTGTTGCTTGATCCTAACAGACGATGCCTCAATGTCAAAAGTAGTCCATTTAGATCAGTTATGATACAGTGCAAGTCAATCAACCTTGCCGTGCAACTGTACCATGAAGTAACATTGTACTCAATTTACTTGATAGCGAACTATTTCTCTAGTTTGGTGAATGCTTGCAACCCTTGCTGTTCTCCAAACCTCGCTGTCATCTTTCTTCAGCTATGAGTTCCAATGCTAACTTGTCCTTTGGTACCTTCTTTGCGTTTTTACCCAAGAGGTTGCATCTAATACAATGCCAACAACTGTTATCACTTGGATACAAAAAGTTTCCCCTAAGGAAGGATCGTTGAGAACATTGAAGCCAATAGATCAGCTATTGTCTTCACTTTCTTGATAGACCTAGATGCTACAGTGTGGCTATCTGAGAAAGAGGATTGCACACATGGAACCTTTGGTATCTTTTCATCGATTGGCATCTGAGTGATGAGCTATCACCACCATCGTAGGCCTTGCCGTTTGGTCGGCCGGTTTTCCATCATCTCAGAGAATGCTATCCTATCCTTGATCTAATGCTTCTTGGAAGGTAGTACTCAAGCCATTTTGGTAGAGGACTACTTTTCAAACTTCATAAACTAGCACAGGATCATTGCTTTTAAAGTATCCTTATGTAGATTGCGATTTAGAGCAATTTCATATGACCTACGCTATATTTCCTACTGATTGAAGTGGAGACTTTTTGGAGTGATTAGTTCGTGAACCAAAGTGATCTTCATATACTAAGGATGATATACTATGTCGTCTTAGATTCCTCCCAAAGTAACAATGGTTCATGGAAGTCAATGAAGGAAATTCTTCAGACAAGAGTTAACTTCTCAACGACGTGAAAGATCAGAAAGTTGTCCTATTGCTAATACTCATTCTCATCCTCTAAAGTACGATGAGCATAACCACATATTGGATGAGGTTGAAAAATAAAGCTACCACTTTTGGTGCTTCATTATTGAACCCTCAATACAACTAGTTGTGCTTATCGTCGGATGGAGTTTTTGAGCAACTATGTGCTTTTGCCATAGTTATAAGTAAAGTGATACTTTTCTCTTCTCTTGAAAAGTCTTTCATCCTGAATCTCGGGACGAGATTCCTTTAAGGGGGGAGGGCTGTAACACCCCAGGTGTTAGTCACGAGCTAAGCAGCGAGATTGAACTTAATCAAGATATGACAAGTGATGATCCTAATATCTAGCTCATACCATCTCCATCTATCTTGATCATTGGAGAAGTTTTGCGAAGATGGGAATCAATTAGTCACATGAATGATAAGCTTTATCCTCACTTGAAAGGCCTTATCAAGTGCATGAGCATATGAAGTATCAACCTAGTCATGCAACCTTACTCAAACACCTCTACTTACACTCATGAACAAAAGTCATGAAAGGGTTCATATTGAGCAAATGTCAAGAAAATGCTTCTAAGTGATGGTTTGACCTATGTTAACCCTAGAGCACTTTTATTTGATCGTTTAAGAAGTGTGGCTTAGGGAGTTCGTATGCCTATGCACCCTTAATCAAAGTTAAAGAGAAATTTATATGGAACAAACTTTGTTTAAGGGTCAAGTCATGAAAATATGTGCAACATGCTCAAAAAAGGGTCCCCAAATTGATTCTAGTGCTTTTTTCAGCACCTGGTTCCAAATAATTCCAAGTCTGAAATCATGGTAATCTTGGTTGACATCTCGCGTTCTCAAGTTTTTGCTTAGCAACTTAAGTTTCTCCAAAAATAAAAGTTGGAGATAACTTTGGGAAGAAGGCATACCAAAAGATGGCATCCATCCGACCGCGTTTGATATGGTTTGACACCTTTTCTTGGCCATAATATCAATTGCTGACACAGCCAGATTTCAAACATCATTATCTCCTAATCCTGATGCTCAAATGACTCGATGAGCCTTAATGGAAAACGTTGTAGAGTATCAAGAGATGAACATTTTTGCTTTAAGGCCCATGGACAAATTCCTGCCCAAATGGCCCTAAAACAGCCCAAACCGAGTCCAGGTTCGGTGCCCCTAAGGATGGGCGTGGCGACATGCTGGGTTCGCGCGTCCCACCATGGCTGCAAGGTGTCGAGCTCCGCCTCCACCCTGCGCGCGTCCCTGCCTTCCTGACGCCGTTGGGGAGCAGCAGAGGCATCTCCCACACTCTCCACTCCTTCCAGCTCGCTCTCCCCGTCGTTTCGCTCTCTCTCCCTCGCTCGTCCTCGCCGGAACGCGAGCGCAGAGCGCGCTGCCACCATTGCCGGCAAGCAGAGCTCCTCGCCGCCGCTCGTTCCTTCCCCTCTGGCCTCTCCCAACTCCAGCCGAGCACGGCACCACTCTCGCCACTCTCCGCCGCACCACCCGCACCTCTTCCTGGTCACCATCGCCGTTGTTGGTCGTTGCCGCCGGAGCGCCGCCGTTGGCGCAGCTCGCGACGCCGCGGCCAGCTGCCAAGGCCGCACGGCTGCGGGCCATCTCCGGTGTGAGAAAGGCCGACTGTGGGTGCGCACGGCCCCTGCAGCATGTCCGCCCTTCCCCGCGCGCCTCTCCTGCCAGCCGTGCCCCTGGAAGCCGCCGTCGCGCCGGAGCTCTCTCCACCGAGGTCGCTGTTCGTCGTAGCCAGGAGGCCTCGGTCTGACCCCGGACAAGCCACGAGCCCACATGGGGCCGCGCGAGCCCTAAGAGGCCGCAGGATCTAACAATTTAGATTGGGTTTTGGTTATTTCTATCCTGAAATTGCAGATTTGTGTGTTGAACTTAGAAATTCATATCTAGGGTTTGGGACCTCGCTCTAAAATTAGTGACAAAGACAGTTTGGTTATCTTCCAAATGAAATGACTCTAGATGTTAGATCCATAAAATCTGCTGGTTCATGCATGTTTTGTGCTTTGTTTCATTTTTCTTGAAAAAATTTTGGAAATTCATAAGTTGATCAAAGAAAATCTCGTTAAATATGTCCTAAAATACTGATTCCAGTTTTGGAATCGTTATGGTGACATTCCCTGCTATGAAAAATATAAAATTATTATGCAATGATTTTATAGTGTGTTTTTAATCTTGAAAAATAGTATTTTCTAGCTTTCTAGGGTTTTATTTTCAAATCTGAAGATATAGTGATCCAAATGATTTGAAATTTTTGGGGTAGGCTATTGATGCTATGTGTGAACTATGAGAAAATTTTGCCATTGGATGCAGTATGGTTGAGTTATTTAGATATCTTGCTTGATGCCTAGTAAATGAATTTTATTGATTAATAATTGAAATAAAAAATGTAAAAATGGAAAATATGGTTCCACTACCTTTCTATGATACTGTTGTGACTTTTAGATACCTAACATGGTCATGTGTTTACAGAAAATATTGAGTTTTAGATTTATCTTCCTCTCAAATGGTTTATTGCAATTAGCAATTTATCTTTTTTATAGAGGTTGCTAATCTTATGCAAATGCTTTGAAAATTTGAATAGTAGGCATTTAAGAATATATGTGAGCTACTGTAATTTTATTAGAATTTATTGTGCACTTTTGATATATTTTCCATATATGTCCTTATTCCACCTTGTTATATAAATAAATAGAAAAGTGCATGATAATAATTTATTTGAGGTTGGTCATCATATTTTCTAGTGTTTATTTAATATATGTCAACTGTTGGTAACATTGGTTTTGCTCAAAATTGATGTTTGAAACATGAGTGAAATATTATTTGCTCCATTTATTCAATTTGGAGGCTTTCTGGATAGTTTGTAGAATTTTGATGATTTCACCTTGATAATGATGTTTTCTATGAAACTTGTCTATAACAAATTTGTAGATAACTTATATATCTAGTTGGTATGAAATTTTTATAGTCATAGCCTTTGTGGTTTGTGAGTTATGGCTGTGTAATGTTCAGTTTCAGAAATAGCTGCTCTCTGAAATTTGCCTAACCAGATCCTGTACATTGAATTTTTGACTATGTTAAATATTGAATCATGCTTTGATAATTAAAGATTATTTGTAGACAATTTCATAAGCTTTCCAGATTATCTTGTTGCAAGTCATTTGGGGTTGTATAACTCTAGATATGAATTATTTACTCAGTAGCTACATGTATGTCCAGAAATTGATTGATTCTAGTTTAGTTTTACTTTGTGTGTTGATTATTATGACTCATGTCTTTATTGATGGTTAACTAATATACCTGAGAGTTGTGATATTAGTGTCATGTTTAATATGCTTATTATCTATATGTTTGGCATGATTGTGAATAGCTTGCTCTCTAATGTGCTATTGTCATCTAGTGGACTTTATTCTTGTCTTGTTGGTGTTTGTGATACATCGTCTATTGTATTTCCATGTATTCATACATTGCATCTTGCACCTCATCTAGGTACGTTAGATGAACTACATGAAGGATGAGGTGTTGGAGCCAAACCCGAAGATGGTGTTGGTGAACTTATCCGAGAAGATGGAAGGGAGATGCTCGCCAATCGAGATACCATCTAACATCACCGACTTTGGGTCATATTCCGGGCAAGCCCGGAGCATTCTAAGTCTCCCACCTTTTATAAAATACAATTGAGTACTTTATATTGTTTATTGCATTAAGTTATAGGAGTTGATTGGAAACACTTGCTGCATTTATATTCCTTCCTTGTCCAAAGAAATTATACCTTGAATCCTATTAAGTTCAGGTATCGAGATAAATGCTTAGTCATGCTTAGACCGGTAGAAGTCGGGTGATTCCTGTCATCCGCGAGATATAGGTTGTTACTTCTCTGGTCACGGTTGGCTATATATGCTATCGTGGAAAAGAACCATGTGTTAAAATAAAAAGAAGACCGGGCAGGGACAGTGGACCTGTCTAGTCGCTTAAGGACTGGAAGCGTTGTCCGTTCTTGGTCATGTTGAACGCAGCCCAACACATAGCTGGCCGGGCCCGAGTGCCGAGGCCGCGAAGCCAAGTAGCTCAACTCAAGATGGGAACACGGGCGGCGGTTGGGCAATTCGCGGGAAGCGGCATACTAGACCAAGGGCAAGCATGTATAACTGATCCTGGCGTCGTCCTTGGGTTAACATGGCTTGGACATCCCGGGCTACCGACTTTCGGTCTTGCCGACGTGATAACCGGCCCACGCCTGAGTTGTACCAGTGGTTATCTAATGCAACCTCGACGGGGAAGCATGGGTGTGTGTTGGGAATACCCCCCGAGCTCGGTAGGGAATCGATTCGAATCGCCGTCTCTCCCGGATAGTGAGAACTTGACCATTGCCTCCGGCCATGAGCGTAGAACTCACTAAATATTAATGGTTCTAATATTAATGATGATCATGATGATGGTAATGTTGATAGCTGGAATAAACCTAATATGGTTATTAATGTTTGTATATAATTAAGTGATTGCTTAGTACAGTGCTAATCTAGATGAAAGGTTGATTAATAATAATCTGCTGCTAGTATAATAAAATACTACTCTCATATCACCTATGCTTTTATGCAAAATATTGTCAAGCTAGCCCCACCTATATAAAGCCTTGCATACTCCTTGGTGTCATTTTTATTTCTGGTTTATGACGGGTAAGTCTAGCTGAGTACATTCTTGTACTCGGGTTTTTATTCCCACTTGTTGCGGGTTGTGATGTATCATGGCTCTTGCAAGAATTGGATGGCTCCTACCATAGCGGTGGAGTATGATCATAGGCATGATCTTTCTTATCTCTCTTGTCTCTATTGCTTTTGTTGGAATTGACCTTGATACTGGCATGTATTTGAAATTAATTTCAACTACTTTGCTTTCGCTACTTTTAAACTTATGTTGTAATAATTATTTTGCACTCGATGTATATTGAACTACTTCTGAAAAGGATGTAACATTTGACTTGTTTTGTTGAATCGATGCGATCTTGGCTTATATGTTGGTTGGTTTGAAGTCCTTCGTGATTTCAAGTGGACTACCGGGATTATATGGGCTCAAGTGTGAAAATTTAGTCACTTCGGTGATTGTTTTTATACTTGTGCTCTTATAATTTGGACGGTTCTGTTACATGGAATACTCCCGGTAAAATGCTACAGTGGTTTTCTGTGGCGCTTATGAATCCTTTATATTTTAGTTGTGCATAAGAAATACCAACAAGCATTTTTGGCGCCGTTGCCGGGGATAGGGATTTACCTCTATTTCTAGTAGCGACGTTAGAAATGTCAACACCGAACAGCCTACAAAACACCTCTAGGCATGTCACCCTATCAACTAGTATATGGGAAGACTTGTCACCTACCTGTGGAATTAGAGCACAAAGCTCATTGGGCCATTAAGAGATGGAATATGGATTTTGATGCTGCTAGGAATAAAAGAAAAATGTAATTATCAGAATTAGAAGAATGGAGAGAGAAGGCCTATCACAATTCAAAGCTTTATAAAGAGAGAACCAAAAGATGGCATGACAAGAGGATCAAGAAGAAGGAGTTTGCACCTAGAGATAAGGTATTACTTTTTAATTCCAGGGTCAAATTATTCGGGCTTGGAAAGCTGCGGAGTAAATGGGAAGGACCGTTTACGGTGGTTAACGCGTCATCGCATGGAGCGGTAACTCTCCAATTACACGAAGGTACGTTATTCAAGGTAAATGGTCATCGCCTTAAAATCTTTCTAGAACCTACAAGACCCCCAGAGGTAGTTGAGGAATTGGAATTTATCCAATTACCTTGATTACACTTATATTTTGCCCGAATCGATCCGAATCTTTAAACAACCGCCATCGGAAAGTAAATAGGAGTACATGACCACCACGAGAAAAGTCACCCCGAGGGGATGACATGTGGGGCCAGCCAGCCTGGGCAAGAATGCCGGGCGGCCTCCCCCTATTTCCTCTCGTGTGCATTCAATTCTCTACGCCCTTTGGAGTATTCCTCGACAGAATCCCGTATGTTTAAACCGCATTCAGTTTCGTGATCGTATACACCCTGTAGGATAGATTCAACCCCCGCTGTAAGCCTGTTGTCCATATAAATATGTACCTAGACCCCCCTCAACCTCATTCCATCTAAGCCTTCCCTCTCTCATTCAGAGAAAATCCATCTAGATTTAGTCCCAAGCTCTAGTTCCAATGGCCGGGAAGGAGATCATCATCTACGGAGCTAACCTCAACAAAATCCCGAAGGATGAGTTGCTGGCCATCATCCCTGCACAGGCGAATCCTCTCGCCATCATCCCACCAAAGGAGCTAGCTACAGTGCAGCCACACCGGAGCTATGAGCAAGCCTACTACGCTCAAGCTCAACGCACGCTACCTGCACCTTCTGCAGGATTGCTCCCGGAAGGACCGTCCAAGGGGAAGCAGATTGCTCTTCCCAAGGGTACTCACCTTTCTACACCCAAGCCAGGAGAAGAACTCATCAGTGTCAAGACCAACAAGGCTGGAGAGATAGAATGCGCCAAGTATAGGACCCGTCTCATGCTTGGTGGAGTGCATACTACTGAAGATCTAATTCGCTACACAGACAAGAAACCACCACCGCTAAAGAGAGCTCCACCGCCTACTGTTGCATCAAGCTCTGTGCCCAAGCGTCCTAAGCCCACCTTGGCTACACTTGAGATGAGAATTGATGCTCTCTCTCTCAAGTTGTTTCAAGCCTTCAGTCATCCAATAATATGAAAGTAGCTACTATGACCACCATGGCAACCCAGATTGAAGGAAGCATCAGGGAGATCCGTGCCCTCAAGAAGGACAACGAGAAGCTCAGGGACGTGATAGACACGCTTAAGAAAACGTAGTTACCCTATATATCTATGTAATAAGGCACAGTTGAGTCAGTTAGGTTAAATGAGTCAGTTTCCAGAACTAGGTTAAAAGTTAGGTCAGTCGCCCTAATTGGGGCAGTTATCATAGCTCGGTTGTTAAAGCATTGGTTAATTATAATAAAGTGTCTTATTCTTATTAATGTTTTAGTTGCATCTAGCTATCTTTCTATTTTTAGAACCACATGTTTTGGGGGATTACGAAGAACACATGGGGGAGACACACCGGAATCACAAAAATCAATTTACGTGAGAAAAGAATTCACGATTCGGAACAAAATACACCCAGGACCACGCACGGAGAAGTAGGCCCCGAGGGGGCACCACAGGGTGCCGCTCGGCCTCCCTCCATGGGCCGGCTGGCCCACCACCTTCCCCTCTCCCTTCTCGCTTCGTCCACGGTTAGGTATGGGCCCAATACTATCTAATTGCATATGTCTAACTGGTTGTTCCGATTTGAATTAAAAATCAAACCAATTTTAAAGAGATGAAAAGACTGTTAATTTATGACTTCTAAATAAATTCACATAATTCTTTTTCCTAGAAGTCATGATACTGTTGGAAACTTATTTAGGGACCCCATGATTCTTAAGTTGTTGAGGAGTATGATATAGTGTGATAATGAAATTTCAATTCTTAATGTTCTATCTTTGGAGAAATTTTATTTTAAAAAGTCAAGAAAGATTAGCCACACTTCTCCTTTATAGCAAAAGCAATGTCCTACCAAAGCCATACATAGGATAGATAAACTTTCTGCATACTCTACTTGTTTGCATTGAGTTTGGTCAACCTCTGTGACCCTAAGAGAGATCTATCATATCTTTGAATCAAGTGCCACATCCACATATACCCTACTCTAATCCGGAGTAGGCACAATTGATTAGTATCTTTTATCAAAAATGTTTTGCTCTTACACTGAGTGTGAACACCAAAAATATTCTTATAGGATAGCCACTAAATAAATGCTCCAAGTTTTGTTGTTATCTCTTAATTATCAAAAGGAGGTATGAGCTATGAATAAGAGAGAAAAATAGTTGTCAAAAAGAATGGGCAAGTGTCCACGAAAAAAAAAAAAGAAGAAAAGAGAAGAATAAAATAAATAATGATAGCTCATACTCTTCATCTATGAAAAGAGGGATGTATCTCAAGGAGCAAAAGTAGAATTAGAAGTACTATATTTCCACCTATTTAAAGCTTGATTCAAAGTTTATGTCTTATCCCTCTTTGGATCCATTGTTTGACTTTACAATAAATGACATACAAGTATGATTCAGTTATTACCTACCTAAAGATCCACATAAGCTTATAAATATAGGACATAGGCTTCAATGCTAAAAGCCTTGGTGAGGACCCAGAAATACCACATATATAGTGATTTGAGAGTGCTATTAAGGGAGAAGGATACGCTATGAATTGTTTCCAAAATTCTTAAAACTAATTCTCCTGTTGACAGTGCTAAAGGAAAGAATGATCTGTTTTACGCTGTTCTACTTTTCAATTACTCAAAGGTTTATGGTAGACACATTGAATTCCGTAGTACATGATTAACTAGGGGAGGTGTTATTGTGGATATGTTCATAAGTTATGTCTTAGTGAGTCTCTACTCTCTATAATGAATATTCTAAAAACCAACCTTTCCTCGAGGACGAGTAAAAGCCTAAGTGTGGGGGAGTTTGTTGACGGTAGATAACGTCTACTTTTAACCATCAACCTTCCTTGTAAATTACAACAATATCATAGAATAAAGGTTATTACTAATCATTTCTACGAGTTTTGGTGAATTGTCTATTTTCCAGAGAGTTATCTAGAAAGTGCATAATTGAGGATTACAGTGCATAAAAGCCACAAAACTTAACCGCGATGAAAAATATCGCTAGAGGGATCAGGAAGGATCTAGAAGACACCAGAATGAAGTGGAGCCCGAGCCCTTTTGGGGTGGGGCCGGCCGGCCCCACCAGCCAGGCCGGCCGGCCTCCCGGGGGTGGCCCCCACTGTCGACCTCTGCGTACCTCTCCACCGCCTTTGAGGATGCATCTTGGCCCTACATTAAGTCGGTTTGATCCTACGGTTGATGTTCATTCCACCAGGCTATATAAAATGGAGCCAGACCCCCCTAGAAGAAGAGCCAGATCAATGAAGAGCTAAAGAGCCAGAAACCCTAATTTCTATCTAGTAGATCTAGGCTAGCAATCAAGAAAGGCTAGTTTAATCTAGAACTAGTTCTTGTTTAGAGATTAGAGAGATAGAGTTGAAGAGTAGAGTTCTGGAGGAGTTCCGGCCTGTTGGTGCTTCTTCGTTGCTGTATTCTTCGAGATCAACCTCCCTCTCCCGGAGTTTGCATCTTGAGATCATTTGGTAGTCAACTTCTGGTTAAAGTAAGTGTTTTGTTCATATTATTCTTCTAGTTTGCAACTCTTATTGAGTACTTTGATCTAGATAGCTTTTTGATTGAAGTAGTATTCATAGTGTAGACGTGGTGTTTGGGCTATGTTCACTTGTGAATGTCCCCTGATTTTTCCGGATAGTTGGTAGCTCGCGAAGGTGATGTATAGCTTCGTTGAATCCTCTGTAGTCCACTTCCTATTAATAGGTTTGGCAAGCAAAAGGTGCTTGGTAGAAGGGAACTCTAATTTCTACTCCTATCTTATTAAGTTATCACTCATGATCATATGATATAAAACAACCACTTTCAAAGATTAGAATTAGATAATCCATATTGTTCTCCTTGTTCTCGCTATTTTCTAGCTTGATTGTGCATTGGGTTAAGTTTATAGACTTAGTCATCATCACCTACTATTCCTTTGGGTTCAATATTTAAAACCGGGTTTATCTTGATGAAGTGCTACAATGGTATTGTATCTGTGCGCTTGCAGATAATCTTATTTCTTATGTGTATTTAATTAATACCAACACCCCCTAGCACTCACCATAAACTCCTCGAAAGGAAGAAGAAATTCAACTTTTGGAATCATCTCCCTTGCGGCGTACATATAGTTCACTTTTTCTAGAAAGGGAATAAAATGGCATGGAATAGATTTCTCAACCCATAATCTTATTTCTTATGTGTATTTAATTGGATGGATAAGGAAGAAGCCTTAATAGAATCCAAGCTTGCAATAAGAAACTCCTTGAAAACATTATAAAGACCTTTGAGTGCTGCAAACCCAATGCTCATATGACTAAAGGCATAGAATGAAAGAGACAATTTTTTGAATCAATTCATGAAGAGTCACCCTTGGAGGAAGGTAACATCAATGAGCATAGAAGCTACTTTATAAAGACCTCAGCAAACCCATGCTCATATGAGAAAACTTTTGAATCAATTGGTCTCTCTACCATGGCTTCACACAAGATCTTCAACCCCCTTATTCTTGCCGATCCTAAAACTTTTGAAAGGTTGGTTATAGATGCATATGTTTATCATAAATATTGCAAATCTCGATGTGTGAATCTTGAGGTAGGTATAGAAAGATTGGTGTTGGAGGGGAAGCCACTTCACCATCTTAAAGCACAATCTTGAGGCTTCCCAAAAATAAGCTTTTGACCAAACGCTAGCGCTTTCAGGAGAAACATAAACTTTGATCTTGTGATATGATTGTCTTGTGAAATGTGGATAAAGATATAATTGTGAAAATATTCCTTCAGGTATCTTTGTCACTAACCTTTCCAGGTTTGAAGCAAAGAGAATGAAGGATGATGGTGCAAGGCATGTCCAACCAATTATCATGCAACATTAGATCACATCCATCCAAACTTGATCTTGCCTTGCAAGAATTCAAGTGTGGGGGATGAACTTATCTAAAAGGAAAATCATATGCCATGTTGCTGATCTTGGTTGTCTCTACCTTTAAACCATGCTCAATCATGATCTTCATCTCTATTTGTATGAATCTCTATAGTGCTCTCATGCTACTTTTGTTTGCTCTAGTAAGTTTTAGCTTGGAAGTACTGCACATACTTCTATAGGCATTTAAATTAAGTGTGGTGCTTAGGTTAAATAGCCTATCTTAATTAAATTAGACATGGAGTCTAGTTTGGTTATTAAACTAAAAATTGCTTGTGTAGACATTGGATATTTTGTTAGACTAACCCCTGTAGGAAAATCTCTAGTCCAATCTGGTAAGTCAAGAGATGAATTCAAAGCGAGATGAAGCAAGGCATATAACGAACTCCAATAACTTTGCATAATAAAGACACAGCTCATTCATCATTGATGGAAGAACTGTAAGTATCAAAGATCATTCACTTCATCTTCAGCTACAAGTTATCTTTGCCTTGAGCCATGCTTATGCACATAGTTTAGGGACAACAATCCTCTATTCAAATTGGTATATTCCTTTTAGGTATGTGTTATCCACTAATCCTATGTAGGCATAAAACAAAGATTGAGATAGAAGCCCAAAATAGCAAGATTTAAAAATGGCATGACAAACAATGAGAAGGAAGGAGCATAATCTAGGAAACAAGAGGCACTATGAACAGTAAGATGTGAGGCTGACCAGACAAGAAAAACATCAAGCCAAAGAGAAGGACCATCAAGAATAATCTACTCTTTGTCATAAGGAGCCATCACACTCCAATAACAAAGGTAACATCCAAAGGTAAATGGTCACTACTTAAAAAACTTTTCCTTGATTCTAGTATGAACATAAAAAGAGAACCTAGCATGTATGAGTAATAATTATCCATGATCGATCTTGATTAACTCAACATGTTTAGTTCTTTAACATGTTCATAGCATCACTCTCTTGACCCCATAGTCTTAACTATGCGCTAAAAAGTTGCACACCTTATGCTTGGAAGATAATTGTCTTAATCATGTAAAGCTTGACACATCATGTACAATCCTTCCATGGGTTAAGCATTTCAACTCTTGTGGCCTATTAAACTTCAATGTTACATCCTTGTTCAACCTTCTAAACCTACCACTCATGCTAAGATTGAACAAAGCACACAATATCAACTCCATGTTGTTCAATATGACTAAGGTAGAGAAGTAGAATAGAAGTTCTGGTTTTGTTGGTGTTTTCCCACCAACAGAGCCCATGCACTTGATCTCTACCTTGTCTCCATGAGCAGGACATACTTCAATCCAAGTGTGGGGGAGTCAATTACCCACTTTGGTCAAGCGGAGGTCCTAGACCTGTCAAAGCAAAATTAAAACTCAAAACCAAGACAGGTTTGGTAGAAGAAGGTGACACCATCACTAGAGGCATTATCACAAAAACTTTCATCCTGATCAAGAGAGCTAGCATGGAGAAGAAGAACTCCCATGCGCCCAACCAAAGAAACTCCACGTCATCAACACTAGAGGAATCAATGAGAAGGGAGAAGTCTTGTCCGGAGGACTTTAAACTCCGAATCCTTGCCATGAGGTAACATTGGTAGTTATCCATATTTGCTTTCTTACATTGCATAATTTAATTTCTTGTTAGCATGTCTACCTTCTAGCATTGCATAAAAAAGAACAAAAATAATCATACATTCATTAGACTGCATTCAAGCATCATAAAACATAAAGCCCCATGTGAATAGTCCTATGGAGTGTAAAAGCCTATAGGAG
Source organism: Chrysopogon serrulatus (assembly GCA_015844335.1). Lineage (NCBI taxonomy): Eukaryota > Viridiplantae > Streptophyta > Magnoliopsida > Poales > Poaceae > Chrysopogon > Chrysopogon serrulatus. Next base: position 34,461 of record JADLZL010002937.1, on the reverse strand, counting down.
TCTTCACCGTGGTGGCATAAAATAACAAAAATAATCATGCATACATGTTTTCTTTCCTGCAAAATAAAAATAGAAAATCCAAAAATATTTTATGAGTGTCCTGCTATAACTCTGCTACAATGAAAATATACTTTGAGACCTCCACAACAACCAATCCTCGAACGGCAAACCACTAACTGTTTATCCTAATCAGTTCCACGAGTTTTAGTGTGTTGTGAGAGTTTTCTGTAGGATGACTCCAAGAACTAGTCCACCCAGGTATCTTCATCATCATCACTTGAAGTACACCTTCCCTACACATAGCTAATCACTGTGTGGAGGAAGCAACTTCTTGTTGGATGAGATTGAGGTTCCCGGCTACACCTGCTCTTACAAGCATGAGCTCCTCCGAGAGGATCGCTCAGCTTCAATGCTCAACCACGACAACAACTAGCTTGGGGGAAGGCTTCCCCTAGGTACCTAGGTAAGTGTACCTACGTGATTATTGAGTCAATCTTTGAGTCTTAAAAATAAAATACCAAAAATATATGAGCACATGAAGGATCACCATAGTATCATAAGAAAAACCCAAAATACCAAAAATATATGGGCACATGAAGGTCCATGTTTGTAGAGTCTTTAGTATTTTATATAGTAGGAGTCTTAAAATGAAAAAACCAAATAAAAATATTTGTCTAGATAGAGTCAATAAATAGGCAAGCCCTTGAGATGATCCTTAAAGATAAAAATGATGAAATGCTGCTCTGTTATAACACCTTTGAAGTGCCTAGTTTTTAGACATAAGTTTTTCTAAGTTTTGGCTTCAACTATTTTGACATGAAGATTTACTCTGAGCCTAAAACTTGTGGGTTGCATATGCTTGATCTAAGTCTAGGTAATTGATTGATTTGATTGAGAAAATTTGAGCTGCTATCTATCTTGTTCTAAGTGACACTAAAGTTCTGGAGATTTATCTTTTGAAAAATGAAAAAAACATGATGAGTTCCTATATGACAAAGCTTACATTCCCACTAAAGCCAAACATGATGAGATTGGCTAGATAAACTTCTACATATATGCTACTTGTCATGCATTGGGTTTTATCAACCTTTGTGACCCTTGTGAGAGATTTGTCAAACTCTTGAATCAAGATCCACTTACACTCCACCTACATTTGCACTACTCTACACTAGAGTAGGCGCAACAACATGCCATTCCATATATATCTATTCCAAAAATGTTTTTCTCCTACACTGGGAAAAGAACACCAACAAAAATATTTCCATTAGGATAGCCACCCAATAAATGCTCTAAGTTTCTATTGCTATCTCTTCAAATCCATAAATGCCAAAAAGAGTGCTATGAGCTATACAAAAAGATATTTAGAAAAAAAGAGAAAAAGAGAAGGGGAGATAAAAAGAAAAATGGACAAGTGTCCAAGTGCTAAAAACAATGGGTACATAGATGCCCGACTCTCTGAGAAAAAGAAAAGATAGCTCATAACCTCTGGCCACTTTTCAAAGTCCAAGAGAGAGATAGGCATTTAAGGAGCTGAGTAGAATTAGGTTCCACATATATCCACCATATCCATACACATGCACATCTTGATTCAATTGTATGACTTGTTTCTTTTTGGATCTATTGTTTGACTTTACAACATATGCATTGTAAGTTTGCTCTTTCAAGTTTTCTCCTTACCTTTGAGCTCCACATAAGCTTTAGTTATAGGATAAAAAGAAAGGCAACCATCATCACTGCCTTGGTGAGAATCCACGAATACCACATATATTAAGAGATTTGAGAGAGTCATACATAGGAAACTCTGAGTTTTATTTGAAAACCTCTAAAACCTCTAGAATGATAGTTGAACAAAGAGCTTGAGACACAGTGCTTGGCTAGATCTTTCTATCTTTCAATTGCTCAAGACCCAAGTAAGAGCTGATAAGCCCCATAGTCAAAGGTAACATGAGTAAGTTTAAAAGTCAGCTCAGTTATAGCTTAGACTTGAAGGAGAATTTTTGTCTGAATGCAAGTATGCCTCTGAGGAGTTACTACAAGATGGCTACAATGCTTAAACTTACACATATCTTTTGATAGCTTTTATGAGCTTAGCTTTGCTAAGGGACTAGCAAAGGTTAAGTGTGGGGATGTTGTTGATGGTCGTTAATGACCAAATTTACCCGTCAACTAACTCTTGAAGGAGATACATTTGTGATCACCAACATAGACTTAGGGTTTACACTAATGGAATTCCATGAGTTTTGGTGAATCCATGTTTCTACAGGTACATACTGGAAAAGCTATCAAAAAGGACCAATATGACAGATTACAAACACCTCAAATGATGAATTGGAATGCACCATTGTGAAGAGCTCATCGAGACGATCGAAATGAACATATCATTTACCATTTTTGGAGTTCCGGATGAAAAGATATCAATTCCACCGCGGGGGCTGCACTAGAAGACTCCAGAAGGTACAAGAAGACACCATGCCGAAGCGGAGGGCCAACGGCCACCAGGACAGACCGGCCAGTCTGGGCCCTGGCCCGTTCGTGGCCCGCTTCACCTAGGTTGCTCCATCACCTTAGGGTTTTAATCTCATCCATCCACCAAAGTCGGTTTGATCCAAGGACTCACGTTCATCCCACCGTGCTATAAAAGAAGGGTAGGACCCCCTGGGGGAGGCATCCCCATGAAACCCTAATTCATATTCTCTGAAGGAGGATCAGAGAGGTGTCCCTTGAATGGATAACCTCTCTAGGGTTAGCAATTAAGGAGACTAATCCTCATTAGGATCTAGTCTTAGAAATAGAGCGATAGAGAAGGGAAGGATTTGGGAGGAGGTGCTGGCCTGTCGGTGCTACCTCCATGGCTTGTACCTTAGAGGAAGTTAATCTACGTCTAGAATTTCTCTGGTAATCATCTTCTTCTTTCTTTAAGCAATTGAGTTTATATTGTTCTGCTGGTCATGAGTCTCTTTTGAGCGCTTTAATCTATTGCAATAGGTTAAGATATAATTCATAGTGTAGGCGTGGTGCTTAGACTCGGATTACTCGTAGATGTATCCTATCTTTCGGATTTGGTGGTAGCTCACGGAGGTGACTTTATAGATCCGCTGAATCCTATGTATCCCACTATCCCGTTAGTAGGCCGAGCAGGAGTATAATTGGTATGAAAGGTCATAGTTTTGTCTGTGCTCTTTCTATGCAATTTCCACAGATAGAACATGTAAACATACTTATCGAGAGTAGAACATGTGAACCTTAGCAATCTCCTCTATATTCTCAACCTTCTAAAGATCTTGTTGCTACTCTAGGTTAAGTTGGCTATCGTAGTTAACCTCACCGTTTTCTTGTGGATACGATATTTAAAACCTTTGGGTGAAGTGCTACAACGATATCCGTGCGCTTACGGAATATTCAGTAGGCATTAATAGATATCAACATTGGACTTTAGGATAGAGTCCCAAAACTCAATCTTGTTTTAGGTTTCCTAATCATATATATGTATTCCGTAATGTCTTCGGTGAGGAATTCCTTTATTTCCCCATCGACAAGCCCCCGAGCATTTCAGCATTGAGCTCTGGGTTCTTCCTTGGAGTGAAATCTTGAGATGATCTGCATCTCTTCTCCTTTTGATCTTCTATTGTGCACTTTTTAAGTGCACTCATTGAGTGTAGCCCTAAGCATCTTGCTTCTTTTGGAAAAAAGAAGTTTGAGGGTCTTGCTTTTTGAAAATTTTCTTGCTTCGGGTGCACTTTAAGTGCATTCAATGAGCGTAGCCCCTGAGCCTCTTATTTCTTTTGAAAAAAGAAACTTGAGGGTCCTTTTTCTGAAAAATTATTATCTTAGAGGGGTTCTTTGTAACACCCCGGCCCAGGGCTTAATAGGATTAATATGATACTCATACCAATAAGTTGCAACTTCTTTTCCGAAAGCTCATCTCGAAATAACTTCAAAGTTAAGTGTGCTTAGCCTGGAGCAATTTTAGGATGGGTGACCGACCGAGAATTTATTCCCGGGTGCGCATGAGTGAGGACAAAGTGCGCAGAAAAGACTGGTGTTGATCTGTGAGGGCAGTATTGGTCTATTAAAGCTGTCAGATGTAAGCGGGCTCGACTTCGAGGAGGCGGGACGTTACAAATGGTATCAGAGCCGACTCTCGTGGTTTCACGGGCACGTGTGTCGCAGTTGCATAGGCATGGTGCGCATGGCTGGTATGGATCCATCATGGTCACACAGCATGGCACATACGCTGGCACTGGGCACATAGATGTGGCCAAGAGAGAAGGTTCCTGGCCTGGGGTTGATCGACAAGGACGTTGATCTCTTAAGGGGTGAGGATGTAACACTCCCGCTCAGGGCTTAATAGGATTAATATGATACTCATACCAATAAGTTGTAACTTCTTTTCCGAAAGCTTACCTCGAAAGAACTCCAAAGTTAAGCGTGCTTAGCCTGGAGCAATTTCAGGATGGGTGACCGGCCGAAAATTCGTTCCTAGATGCATATGAGTGAGGACAAAGTGCGCAGAAAAGACTGATGTTGGTCTATGAGGGCAGTATTGGTCTATTAAAGCTGTCAGATGTAATCGGGCATGACCTCGAGGAGGCGGGACGTTGCATTCTTCTTCTTCTGCTCTGAGGTTAGATCCAGAAAATTTTTTGCCAGGGATCACTTTTGGTCAAGTTTCATATGTTGAGTATACTCCTCATCCTTGAATTATTGATATGATTCTAACTTCTAGGCAGAAAAGGTCAAACTTGGGTGGTTCTACTTTCAGGTGGTGTTTCCATCTTTCTTCATCAGGATGATGATGATGATACTGTTCCTCTTGCTACTCGCTAGTGAGTCTCTTTTTCTTTATTTGCAGAGTTCTTTCATTTTGGGCTTTTCTTCTTTCTGAGTTGTTTTTTCTTTTTGAGTAGGCAGGCTGAGGCTCCTGGTACTTCTTTTATTTCTCTTGGTTTGGACTTGCCCCTTCCTTCTTTTGTGGGTCAGGTGGATCTTTCTTCTTTTTTTGTCAATTCTTTGGAGAGATTTCCAATGGCTGGCAACGGTGACTGCGAAAAGCGTCCAGCAATTGAGGATCTTGATCCTTGTCCCCTTCGTCGTTAGTTGATCCGACTTGGGTAAGTTTCCCGGTTGCTCTTGAATCTTCTTTTTTGTCATTTTCATTTTGATTCTTTTTCTTCTTGTAGCGCCGTCATTTCTCATGCTGGGATTGGTGGTTCTCGGCGAGATGGTGCTGGACCTTCTTTTGCTATGCCTGCACCAGCTACTAGTGAGGAGGTGGATCAACCTCTGCCGGTGGTTGCTCCACTGGCGCTTCCGGGGCCTTGCCGGTTACTCTAGAGGCTACGCCCGTGGCTACATTGGTTGAGCCAGAAATCATCCCTGTGGGGGATGACGATGATGAGGATGACGAGGATGCCGCTGAGGAACTTGCCGAGCTCCATCAAGACGCGGCGGCTTCACGGGATCGGTATACGGAGTTAACCCTCTGTACTAGTCTGCTTGAGGAGCACATTGGCCGTCTTTAGGTTGCCCTTGCTGCTGCTGAGGAACGGGCAAGGGTTGCTTAGAGCGGCTTGCCACTGTTGACGCTCAGCTCATAGGTGAGGGTTCTTTGTTAATCCTTGTTCTTTTGATCCTATTTTCTTTGTCTTCTAACTAATTTTGTTGATCTTTGCAGAGATGACTGAGCGTTTCAATGAGCTTCAGGTGGCTAGGAATGCCGCCGCCCTTCATGTGAACACGCAAGGGCTACTGTGGCCGCTTGAGTGGGGAATATCTCTGCTCGGGTAGATTAGGTGGCGCTTCATGGTATTTGCCAGGGAGCTAGGATTGCTCTTGCAACCGCCCAGGTTCATACGGGTGAAGATTTGAGTATGCTCGACTTCACCCTGCCTTTTGATAAGGAGTCTATTGATGATATTGTCGACAACTTTGATGCGGCGGTGGACCGGATCGCTCAGAGGGTTGCTCCAGGGGACATAGTTCTCCATTTATTTGTAGAGTAGTCTGTACCTAGGGTTTTTTCTTTTCCTCTTCTATAAAAACTTCTCTTCTATTAAATGGAAGATCTATCTTTACTGCAAAATTTTGTCTCTGAGATCAATAGGTTTCTTTTGTACTTCATTGAATTGCATTCTTGCTCATCAAAACAGGTCTCCTTGCGATTGCGTGTCCTTTGTTGACTTTTATGTCAGGGTTGGCTAAAATGATCTTGATGTCTCTCGGTTTTTCAGTAGATTCTTGAAAAGAACACATCTATCGTTGTCTTGCTTATTGCAGGTAGATGTAGTAGTTGCTTCCTTGTTTATGTAGGGTTCTTTCTGATCCATTTCTTGCATCTTGTAGTCTTGATAACTTCAGGTGACAGAAACTTTAGCAGGGTTCTTTTTGTCATTGTGTCATCTTGTTCTTTTGTAAAAGAGGAATGCTGTCGCATTATAGCTTGGTCTTAGGCCTCTTAGCTTAATTGTCCCAAAAATCTTCTGAAAGAACACTATATTGAGAATAGTCAATTTGGGTTTTCTCGCATGCCTTAGCTCGGTTGTACCCATAAACCTCTAAAAAGAACACTGTATTGTAAACAGTGAGCCTAGGTTTTCTCGCATGCCTTAGTTCAGTTGTATCCATAAACCTCTAAAAAACACTATATTGTAAAAGTGAACCTGTGTTTTCTCGCATGCCTTAGCTCGGTTGAACCCATAAACCTCTTATAAGATCACTGTATTGAAAACAATGAGCCGTATTGACCCGGCAAAGAGAATACTATATTGAAAACAACGAGCCGTATTGATCTAGCGAAGAGAATACTATTTTGGAAACATTGAGCCGTATTGATCTGGCAAAGATTTGTTGTTTATTACAGCTGGGTTTTCTCGCATGCCTTAGCTCGGTTATACCCATAAACCCTTAAAATATTTGATATAAGTCGCAGCTGATCTTCTTTTTGAGGTTCTTCTTTTCACCAGTAGAATTTTCTCAGTTGGCTGATATGCCAAGTGTTCTTGATTGGTATGTCTTCCATGGTTGTGAGTTCGTATGTTCCTGGTCCAGTCACCGTCTTGACCTTGAATGGACCTTCCATGGACTAAGGAGTTTGTGCCTTCCGTCTTTCTTTTGTATTAATTTGAGAACCAAATCTCCTACTTTGAAAGATCATGCTTGAGTGTTTTTGTGATAATGTCTTCTTAGTCCTTGTAAGTATCTTGCATTTTGAATGACTACACTGTCTCTAACTTCTTCTAGTGGGTCGATCTCTAGTCTTCTTGCTTCTTCTGCCTCGCCTTCTTCATAGTGCTCGATCCCTGGAGATGTTCAAATAAAATCTGCTGGTAATATTGCTTTTGATCCATATACTAGGAAGAAAGGAGAATATCTTGTTGCCCTGCTTATCTAGGTTCTTAGTCCCTAGACTACTTTTGGTAGCCCATCTATCCATTTTCCCCCATAATCTTTTAAATCTTCATATAGTCTTGGTTTTAATCCTTGTAGGATTAGCCCATTTGCTCTTTCAACCTATCGTTAGCTTGAGGATGTGCTACTGAGGCGTAGTCTATGCTGAATCCACAATCCCGTGCCCAACTTTTTGATTTGATAGCTGTAAAAGGTGATCCTAGATCAGTGATCAGTCTGTTTGGTATTCCAAATCTATGCATTACTTTTTGGATGAATTTTTATGTTTTCTCTGCACTGTATTTGACCAAAGGTTTGTATTCAATCCATTTGGTGAATTTGTTGATTGCTATGAAGATGTATTCAAAGCCACCTTTTGCCTTTTTTAACGGTCCGACTTGATCCAATCCCCAGCATGAGAAAGGCCATGCTGGAGGGATGTAGATGAGGTTGTGAGCTGGTACGTGAGATTGCTTCGCAAACATTTGGCATTTCTTGCAAGTTTTAACTAGATATTTTGCGTCTTGAAGAGCCGTTGGCCAATAAAATCTTGTTCTAAAAGCTTTTCCAATAAGAGTTCTTGAAGCTGCGTAATTTTCACAACATCCTCCATGAATTTCATCTAGAATTTCAATGCTTTTTTTGTAATGCATTTAAGTAATACTCCTGATGATGCTGCTCTTTTGTAGAGTTTGTCTCCTACTATCACATAATTTTTAGTCTTTTTGATGATTTTTGTTTCCTCTGTCTTGTCCTTTGGCAGCTTCTTTTTCTTGATAAATTCAATTATTTCTTGCCTCCAATCTGTTTGTATTATCATTACTTGCTGTGCGTTCTCATCTATTTCCATTGGTATAACATTTGTTTCTCCTTGCTGCTTGATTGATGGATTTTGTAACTCCTCTACAAAGATACCTGGTTGTACTTGTCGGATCCCATCTTTGCTAATACATCTGCTGCTATATATGAATCTCTCAAGACATGGTGTATCTCTAATCCTTGAAAACTTTTCTCTATTTTCCTTATTTCAGCACAGTAAGCTCCCATGTTGTCTTTGGTGCAGTCCCATTCTTTGTTTATTTGATTAATCACTACTATCGAATCTCCATAAACAAGTAGTCTTCTTATTCCCAAGCTTTTAGCCACTTTTAAGCCGTGTAGTAATGCTTCATATTCTGCTTCATTGTTTGTAGCTTGCCAAAGGATCTGTGATACGTATCTGAGTTATTTTCCCTCTGGTGAGATGAGAAGAACTCAAGCTCCTGCTCCTCCTAACTTGAGTGATCCATTGAAATACATTTTCCAATGGTCGTTGATAATTTTAGGGCCTTTTTGGTTAATTTCTGTCTATTCTGCAATGAAATCCATTAATGCTTATGATTTTATCACCGTCCTTGGTTTGAAGTCAAGGTTGAAAGATCCCAGCTCTACTGCCCATTTTGATAATCTCCTTGTTGAGTCACGATTTTGTAGAATGTCTCCAAGTGAAAAGTCCGTTACAATTGTGATCTTGTATTCTTGAAAATAATGTCTCAGCTTTGATGATATCAATACTATGTATAAGATTTTCTGGATATGGGGGTATCTTGCTTTTGATTTTGTTAGTACTTTATTGATGTAATAAACTGGTTTTTGAACTTTATTGGTGCGCCTTGACTCTTCTCTTTCAACTATGATTGCTGTATTGATCACATGCTTCGTTGCTGTAATATATAGCATCATTTCTTCTTTTTTCTCTATGGTGGTACCATGACCGAAGCTGATATTAGATATTCTTTCAATTTTTGAAAATCTTCATTGGCTTTCCTTTGTCCACTCGAATTTCCCAATCTTCTTTAGTAGTTTGAAGAATGGCATCCCTTTTTCTCCTAATCTCGATATAAACCTATTCAATGCTGCCATGCATCCTGTGAGTTTTTGTACATCCTTGATATTTTTTGGTGGTGTCATGCTAAGTATTGCCTTGACTTGTTTGGAACTTGCTTCGATTCCTCTATTGTTGACTAAGAATCCCAATATTTGTCCTGATGGTACTCCAAAGACACATTTGGATTAAGCTTTCACTTCCAAGCCTTTAAATTCTTGAATGTTTCTTGTAGATCATCTATCAATGTTTTAGATGTCTTTGTTTTGATTACAACGTCATCAATGTTTGCTTCAGTGTTGATTCCTATCTATTTTCCCAGACATGTTTGTATAGCTCTTTGATATGTTGCTCCTGCATTCTTTATCCTGAAAGGCATTGACTTGTAGCAGTAAGCTCTGAAAGGTGTTATGAATGATGTTTTGCTCTGATCTTCTTCTCTTAAAGAGATTTGATGATATCCTAAATAACAATCCAAGAATGATAGTAATGCTAATCCGACCATTGAGTCAATAACTTGATCAATCCTTGGTGGGTTGTAGGGATCTTTTGTACAATGTTTGTTGAGATCCATGAAGTCTATGCACATCCGTAGCTCATCTATGTTCTCTTTAGGTACCAGTACTAGGTTAGCTACCTAATCTAGGTTTAATATCTTTCTGATGAACCCTGCTATGATAAGTTTGGTGAGTTCCTTCCTGATGGCTGCTCTTCTATCGGGTGTGAATCATCAAATTTTCTATTTGATAGGTCTTGCTCCTTTGTTAACATCAAGTATATCCTCAGCCAAATCTCTTGGGACTCCAGGCATATCTGCTAGCTTCCATGCGAAAATGTCCCTGTTGTCCCGAAGAAACTTGGTGGGCGTGAATTCCTATTTAGAGTGGAGTTCTGCACTGATGATCCTCGTCTTCTCTGGGTCACCAGTTTGCAGGTCAATTTTCTTTGTTTTTGCTTCTTCTGAAGGGGTAAAGATGCTTATTTTGCTCATCTTCCTCTCTGGTATTTGGATTCCTTCTTGATTGAGTTCTTTAGCTAGTGTTGTGATCTCTTTCCTAATTTTTAAATCCTATAACTTTTAGGAGATTTGAACTGCCTGGATGTCACAGTCAAATGCTTTCTTCAGGTCTCTTTTTAGTGATAGTACTCCCTTTGTGGTTGGCATTTTTAGTAGTAAATATGGATAATGAGGTACTGCCATAAACTTTGTTAAGGCTGGTCTTCCCAGGATGCCGTGATAGCATGACTCAAAATCTGCCACTTCAAATTTGATGAACGTTGTCCCGTATCTTTCTGGCATTTCAAAGGTTACTGGTAAAGTTATCTGACCAATAGGCATTGATGCTTCTCTTGGTATAATCCCATAAGAGGGTGTGCTGGTTGAAGTCAATATTCCTTCCTAATCTAACTTCATCTTTTTTAGCATTTCTATGAATATGATGTTTAGGCCTGCTCCTCCATCGATAAGCACTTTTGTTACTGTAACTCCTGCTATGGTTGGAGCAAGGACTAGAGGGTAGTGTCCTGCAATAGCTGTGCTAGTCCACTGATCTTCTCTTGAGAAATGTATTGGATATTCTGACCAGTTCAAATATCTTGGTGTTGCGGGTTCTGCCGCCATAACTATCCTGTGTGCGAGCTTTTCTTGCCTTTTATTTCTCGTATCGGGGACTCCAGAGTAGATGACTACTACTATCTATCTTTGAGCCTCCTGGTAGTCTCCTTCTGGCTTCTTTTCTTTCTTTTCTAGGTTGTTTTCTTCTTTCTCCTCTTTTGTACGGTCTTGATTATGTCTGCCGTACTGATTTTTGAAGATTGCGCAGTCTATTAGTTTGTGGCCTGATTTTGGGTGAAAATGACATGGCATTTTTTTGAATTTCTTTATTTTTTGTGTCTTTGTACTCTTTAATCTCACTTTCTGAGTATCTTCTACTATTAGCGGCTGCAATCATGTTTTCTTGTCTTGGTTTTTTGTTGTATGTTCTATTGTTAATTCTTCCTCTTCTCTTAGAGTTGTCTCTGTCGAGGAATCTATTTCTTGTCCTTTCTTCTGAAGAGATTAACTTCTTGACTGCTCTCTTAAATTCTTCATTAGTTCTTGGGTTTTCGTTGCAGAAATCTTTAAACTGCCATTTTGAAGAAATACCATCCCCAAATGCTTCTGTGACTTCTCTGTCGGTAATATCATGTACTTGTGCCCTTACTTCTCCAAATCTTCTGTAGAAATCTCTAAGATTTTCATTTCTCTATTGTCTTAGGCCTTTTAATTCAGCTAGAGTAATCGTGTGGGTTTTTATTCCTACAAAGTGATCATAGAAAGCCCTTTGTAGATCTTTCCAATATCTGATTGATCCTGGTCTCAATTTGTCGAACCATTGTAGCGGCATAGATTCTAGTGCTATTGGAAAGAATAGTGCTTTGATATCATCATTTCCTCCTACTAATTCAATTGATTGAGAATACACACTGAGCCACTGCCTGGATTCTATTTTTCCATCATACTTTGAATGATTTAAAGGCTTGAACTTGTGTGGTAATTTTATGGCTTGTAGCCTTCCTACGAAACAGGGAAACCTATCCCAGGGTTCTTCATTTTAGTATTATGATCTACCGTATTCTTCATTCCTCCTATAGTATGGTGCTGACGCCTTTCTTAATTCTGATTTGAATTCTTTGCATTCTGATTCTCCTTGCCCCTCTTCTATTTCTATTATTTCCGTTCTTGTAGGAGCACGTTGACTTCTCTAGGATATTCTTTGGAATCTTGGTCTTTTGTTTATGTTGCTGCTTCCTTCTCCTCCCAAACGTTCGAATGCCAACTTCCTAGGAGGGCGTTGATCTCCGGGTTCTTTTCTGACATGGCAAGTCTTGTTTCGATCCGCCTCTTTTTTTGTTCCTTTTTATTGAGTTCTTCTAGTTCTTTCGTAAGTGCTTGGATCCTCTGTTTGTCAGAGTTCTTCCTTATCTCTTCTTCTTTCTTCTTTCTATTGTATTCCATGAAATCTGCCTTGTATTTGTTCCAGACTTGTTTTCTTTGAGTTGCTCGGGTTCTTCTTCCATGCCTTAGTTTGTTCCTTTTGATCCTCGCTTGCTTTTGTTCTTTATTTTCGTTTACATCAGAATTTTCATCTGGGGGATTATTGGACTCCGATTCATCAGATGATCTTACGTCAGGTATCGCAGGCGGTTGTAGGGAAGATTCTACCATATAGATAGTTCTCTAAGTTCTTTTAAGATTCCTCTTGTCCTTCGCTAGAGTTGCTGCTAGTTGAGCTACTGAGTTCTTTTCCCTCTTGGTACGGGAGTTCCTCGTGGTACTTTGCGTAGTTGGAGTAAAAAGAACCCGGCCATGTTGCCACGTAACTTTCTGAAGTTTGTTCGTCAATTGCATCTCTCAAGATTTGGCCATCGGCCACCTTCGCCTTGTTTGTCTTCGAGTAATATTCCTATACAATCTTGGTTGTATTCTTTAATCCAAATAGGAAGAGATTTGTGTTGTTACCTGCTATTTTTTTAAAAAAAATTCCCTCCTATTCTGAGTCAGTTTCATAGCCTTCTTCGAACTCTGGCTCAGAGTTGAGAATTGAAAGTGCTTCCATCTTCTCGGCGAGTTTAGTTTCTTTCTTGATTCTGATCTTGGGCTCTTCTGCCTCGTCAAGAAGGTGGCTATGAAGTTAGCCACTGCGATCCGCCTTGTAGATCTATGATCCAAAGATGAAATTTGTTCCCTCCATGAAGCTCATATTGAGGTCGAGGTCCACCAAACTCTCAAGAAAGAATTTGTTGAAAGCCCCTACCTAGCGCGCCAGCTGTTGATGTTTTATCACCGATAGCCTGTCTCGGGGTACCCAAGACAGTTTTATTCGAGTTTCATCGAATCTAATGGAACTTGGTGGTTAATGCGCGTATTGAGAGGGTAGAGTATTGAAGTCTTCAGTGAGGAACTCCTATGTTCCCCCTGTTGACAAGAATAAAGAAAGAAAGAAAGAATAAATCTAAATTGGAGATGGCATCCTAGTGTACACAAGGGTAGAGTAGTGAAGCTAGAGATAAATCCCTATGGCTTCATAGTCTAAAGGTAGACAAACTATGCTTCTACTTGTTTACTTCAGGTATCGGATAACACTTGGTCTGTGTTAGCATTTCTTAACGTCATCACTGAGAATAGAGATAGGATCTATCCCCGGCAATGGCCCTAAGAAATACCGTTGTGGCATTTCTCAACATCGCTACTAGAGATACCTTTCTAATGATAGTTTCAGAATAGCCCAATATGGTGCCTTGGTTTACCGGAGCTAATCTTACCTCTATCAAGAGAGTAATACTTCTAACAACATTAGGATCATAGCTTACATAATCAATACTTTGAAGATGCGATACGGCGCTCTTTCGGCATTCCTTAGTATTGACATCGAAATCATGTTCCTTGCTACGATATTGTGAACCATCATATGATAACTCATTGCAGGTTATGGAAAAATATCCACAAGCGCATGAAGATTATCATTGTAGCATTCAAATCTGGGAGTATTCCTAGATGTCATATTTATATGTTTCCAAAGGAAGGCTCAGTAAAGACTTCTAGTATGGATATGCATCTGAATAGTATACTTGCATAAAATAGACCAATATCATAACAGGGGTAAACAATGACAGTTTATGTGATAGTGGACACACACACATATAACCTACTCTCAAGTGGGGGAAGGTGGTGGCAGCAAAAGAATAAAGAATAAAAAATAAAAGAATATCCTACAGGAGCAATGATCCTAACACTGTTAAGGTCTAGAATGTAGTTGGCCATACAAATATATGAGTTAGAGATAAAGCTATGCATGAGATGGATCGGGAGGCCACCGAGTACTGGTTTGCCAGCATCCTGATGTGATAATTTACGTACTCCTACACCATAGCTGAACGTGGGGGAATACGAGGGACGAAAAGGGCCGTCACCACCTACCACCTATGATGAGGACATGACACATTCAGATACAACCATTGATTATAAGGTGAGCTTATTTAGTGATTTTTGGTGCAACTCACTTGGTTCCACATGTACATGTTTCTATTTGCTTGAAGGTACAAATATTCCTTAAGGTGCAAGTCAATCAAGGTTCGTCGGTGACCCGACAGTACCTCACTGGAAAGGCCATAACTCAACCATCCGGAGTGCGATTGAGGTCAATGAGCACTTGATGGAAAGCTTATTTGATAAGCTTTCAAATAAATCAGGTCCCATCTCAATATCACATTGGCAACACCTCCAAATCATCAAGACATTCTGTCACTGTTGCTGTCAGGAGCTACATCATTGTCATGGGCTGATATTCACACTTGGGACCCTGGCCCAAGTTGGAGCACGTTCTGAGAAGATGAAAAACACACCAAGGAAGCCCTTGGACGTCCTCCTCCTTGGCCACCACCTTAGGGGGCCAACAAGAGCATCCAAGCCAAGCTAGAGGCCCAATCCAACTCGAGTTCACGTCAGTCTCGGCCTTCAGGACTAGCGAGCGATAAATCGGACGCCTAGGACACATCCGAACTCCATTTTTGATGATCCACATATGGGGAAAGATAATTTCATAAGCTAACTAATGGCTTTGGTTTGAGGTCCAAATTCCATCGGAGTCAACGGGAATCATCAAAACAAGTGAGCATCCAGAATCTGTTTGGGCGTTGCATTGCTATCTTTTGGGCCGTCGGACCATGTAACGTATAGGCCCATGAGGAGGACATAAATGAGGGTGCTTGCACATCCCTTAGACCATATAATCAGTAGCCGCCGCCTACGTTAGGGTTTGGGTTTTGCTTTAGCTCAATCTATCGTCGAACAGTCGCCGTTATCGGTTTGTGAAACCCCACGTTGAGATCTTAATCATATATCTGCAATTGTCACTTCACTTGAGTTGCATATTATCTTGTTCTTGCTTGTGTTCTTTGATTCACAGCGGGGATTAGCCTTCTTGGTGTGGTCAACCGGATTGTGACACGGTTGATAACCAGAGGAGACGTGGTGCTAAGGTTGCAGGGTTTAGGTCTTTGTGATCTGAAGCCGGATTGGTGTGTCGCTCTCCGACCAAATCGATAGTTATCTTGAACCTAACGGAAGATCAGGAATCACGTCCCCATCAAGTGGTATCTAGAGCTTAAGGTATATCGTCAGGTTTGAAGTTATCCCTTAGTTTGTGTTTTGTCTTCATCCCATAATCCACGGCCATAATTATTTTCCATCCTAAAGCCAGCCACGCCATAGCCTTTGCATAATTTAGTTTCAGAGTTCGCTGTATTGAGTTTGTGTCCTAGGTCAATGTCTTATTGCTGGTTTAGATTGTGTTCTTCTCTAATTTGTGTTGATCCCTCCACCCGCAACCATTGCATATCATCATCGATTTGCATCTTGTGTCCACATAAAACTCTGATTTGGACTGCCTACCTTAAAACAGTCACAACTTTTTCGTCCAAACTCGAAACGGGGTGAATTTTATATCTACGGAGAACGCCAGAAAATTATAGATTTGTTTCATCCCAGCAAAGTTGGGTTCGCAAAAATTAGATTGGTGAAATTCAATCAGCAAAATCGAGTTTTTGGGCCCACAAATTTTGGTGTTATTTTGAGAGCACAATACTTATTTTCTATACACCACATCTTTTATCCAATTGAGCTCAAATTTTTTGTGGTTTGTACTTGTGTGCTCCTTACTGAGAAAAAATATCAAAAGATCAAAAGAAAAAGTTTGTATAAAAATAAAAGAAAAAATAGAAAAAGAAAAGAGAAGAGAATAGGAGCACATAAGGAACAACTATTTGCTCTATTTTGTGTGGTGCCTTTGCCTTGTTCGTGTCCATTGATTTCATTCATAAATTTTTTTTATCCTTGTTTCACTCCCTTGTTTATCATAATTGGTGCTAGGGACACGCATAGGCCAGCAACTAGGACAAGTGCTTTGGACGTTTATTCAATATTGCTATCTGTTACTAAATTGTGTGCCACATATATAAATTTATTTCTTTGTGTGCCTTCCAAGATCCACATATATACTTCAGATCAGTACAGAAAAAGACCCTTGCAATTTTGGTGCCGCATCCTCACAGGTATCATGAACCAGCCGCCGGTTGTACCATTCACCGTCTTGCTTTAGTAAGAATACTTGAAAGAATTTGTTAAGACGTGTGAGAGTGTGCTTCCACCGACACATATTGTAGTTGATAGGGCTTTTGATTTCTAACCATACCAAACAATAAGTTTTTTTTTAGGTGTGAATTGTAGGGCATCATGGATCAGCCATCTTCCTCCATAGCTGCATCAACATCATCACAACCACTTCCCACATGCACCACAGAGTTTGCACATCAAGTGCTCAGTTCCCAAATAGAGAAGGCAGAGCAAAACCAGTTCAATAGCATGTTCCAAACATATTTTGTTGTAAAAGAGGCAAATTGTCGTGTCATGATCGATGATGAGAGTTGCAACAACTTTGCAAGCTTAGAGTTGGTTGAGGAGCTTGATCTCATCACAAAGCCATATCCACATCCATACTATATGCATTGGGTAAATTCTTGGGATAAAATAAAGGTAACTAAAATTGCACGCATTGAATTTTCCCTTGGTGTTTATAAGGATAGCGCAGATTTTGATATAGTACCTATGCAATCTTGTCATTTATTATTTGGCAAACCATGGATATTTGACAATAATATTATGCACAATATAATTGCTAATAAATATTCATTCAAATACAATGGTAGAAACATTACTCTCATACCTATGACTGCTGCTGAAATTTTAAGAGAAGATCTTATGAGAGTGGAGAGAAGAAAGAATGAGCCTTTTAGAAAAGAATGGGTTATTTCAGATGTTAAGATATCTTCATCTAAATCTGAATTTTTACAAAATAAAGATATTGCTTTGTCTCTTGTTGAAACTAATAGTTTGCAGCATGTATCCAAGAAAGAGGACAAGGTAATAGAGAAAGAACAGGTAACTATCTCAGATAAGAGCTCTCTTGAGATGCTGAATTTGCCCACCAATGATGCTATTAATGCAATACTAGAACCTTCTCTTGATTTACCTTTACCACATGATGATTCTACTGATATTTGTGATGAAGAGAAGTTGCATGATAGCACTTTTGTTGTTCCTATGCCACCACTTTTAAAAAAAATTGATTCTTATATGTTAGAACAAAGTACTATTGCTGTAAGTAAATATTTTCTTCCCATTACCACTGAAAAGGATGAGCTAAAATTATTATCTTCTTTAAATACTTTGGGTTATATTGAGTTTGATACTCTATGTGCTCTTAATATTTTTTGGAAGAGAAATTTAAATATGCTGAATAGCCATGGTTATCTAGATGTCAATATCACTTTGTTGGCAAATAGCTATAATTTTATCATGTCAAATTTGAAATTCCTAGTTTTGTTACAAAGAAGGCTGCAAACATGTCAGTTAAATTTCAAAGAAACAAGGGGGGAGCTATGTTGGCTACTACCTACAATTTGTCCTGCACCTAACCTCAAACCGAGGATGGTTTATTGTCAAGAAGGGGAGGATGATGAGGACATGACACATTCAGATATAACCATTGATTATAAGGTGAGCTTATTTAGTGATTTTTGGTGCAACTCACTTGGTTCCATATGTACATGTTTCTATTTGCTTGTAGGTACAAATATTCCTCAAGGTGCAAGTCAATCAAGGTTCATCGGTGACCCGACAGTACCTCACTGGAAAGGCCATAACTCAACCATCCGGAGTGCGATTGAGGTCAATGAGCACTTGATGGAAAGCTTATTTGATAAGCTTTCAAATAAATCAGGTCCCATCTCAATATCATGTTGGCCAAGGCCTCCAAATCATCAAGACATTCTATCACTGTTGCTGTCAGGAGCTGGATCATTGTCATGGGCTTGATATTCACACTTGGGCAGGGGCGGAGGACCAACATGGCAAGGTATGGCTCGTGCCATACCTTGTGTCCTGCACATGTACCTTTTACTACTTTTTTACTACTTGTTTTTATTTCAATTTCTAATTTGCTACTTGTAGAAAAGGTCTCCAAATTATGAAATAAGACAAATAGTAAGCCTATTCAATATTGTACATGACATAAAAGCGTCTCTCTAGTACCTCTAACTACGGCCGTTGGCAGATAAAATTGTGATATGCTTTGATCCACCACACCTCAATTTTAATCCGTCCTCCGCTACTGCACTTGGGACCCTGGCCCAAGTTGGAGCACGTTCCGAGAAGATGAAAAACACACCAAGGAAGCCCTTGGACGTCCTCCTCCTTGGCCACCACCTTAGGGGGCCAGCAAGGGCGTCCAAGCCAAGCCAGAGGCCCAGTCCAACTCGAGTTCACGTCAGTCTCGGCCTTCAGGACTAGCGAGCGATAAATCAGACGCCCTAGGACACATCCGAACTCCGTTTTTGATGATCCACATATGGATGGAAAGATAATTTCATAAGCTAACTAATGGCTTAGTTTGAGGTCCAAATTCCATCAGAGTCAACGGGAATCATCAAAATAAGTGAGCATCCAGAATCTATTTGGGCGTTGCATTGCTATCTTTTGGGCCGTCGGACCATGTAACGTATAGGCCCATGAGGAGGACGTGAATGAGGGTGCTTGCACATCCCTTAGACCATATAAACAGTAGCCGCTACCTATGTTAGGGTTTGGGTTTTGCTTTAGATCAATCTGTCGTCGAACAGTCGCCGTTATCGATTTGTGAAACCCCACGTTGAGATCTTAATTATATAACTGCAATTGTCACTTTACTTGAGTTGCGTATTATCTTGTTCTTGCTTGTGTTCTTCGATTCGCAGCAGGGATTAGCCTTCTTGGTGAGGTCAACCGGATTGTGACACGGTTGATAACTAGAGGAGACGTGGTGCTAAGGTTGCAGGGTTTGGGTCTTTGTGATCTGAACCCGGATCGGTGTGTCGCTCTCCGACCAAATCGATAGTTATCTTGAACCTGACGGAAGATCGGGAATCACGTCCCCATCAACCTACCCCACTATCGTGGACTATGAAATGCATCCACTGACTCCGCTATACCTAGACACCATGCCCACATATAGAGAAGCAACCTAAGTCCCCCCGGGTCTACCACCCTACGGATGGACAAGTAAAGAACTTGGATCTATTCTAAGATATGATGATCCACCACCCCAGCATAGCTCTATTACTAATCATCTAAATGTATGAATGATTAAGAACAGAGCTCTACATACTGTGATCATGGTATGAAAACTATGAACTAGTCTACACACCAAGAACATAGAACAAGAACTTCTAGTTCTACATACTAAGATCAAACCACACAAACTATAAACTAATTCATGTAGCAAGATCAAAATATAAGAACTAGCCTCTAATTCTAGAACATAACTATATTGATCAAAAGAGAGGAAGAACATGATGAGAAGAACTTGATTCATACCAAGAACAGTCCAAGATGGTCCTCTCCTCTTACAAGGTTGAGCCCTTGCTCCTCTACTACAAATGACTAAAGAAAAGTGGAAGATTACACTTGGAGTAGAGAGTGAGAGGTGTGGTGTGTGTTGTGTGAAATGAAGAGCTCCACCCCTTGCTTTATACTTGCCCTAGGTCGGTTCAGGGGGTAGGGCATTAATGACCAGCTGAACCGGCCTCCACACCACCTCAGAAAACCGCCAGAGAAGATTGGGCCAGGCTGGGCCTCCTGGAGGTGCGGCCGCACCCTGGTGCGCCCACACTAGGGGTGGGCCTCCTCGGGCCCAGCTTTGGCCCATGGCCTGCTTGGAGCTCCTAGGCTTCTCTTCCATGGGTGGCTGGCTCAGATTGGTCTTTGAGTTTGGGCTTTGCTTTATTTTGTGAATTACGCTTTGTCAGAAAGCGTATTCTTATGATCTTTTTCATTCTTTTCTTGTATGGTTACTGTAAAACAATGATACTCTAGTACAAGTGGAAATAGGTCAATAGCAAAGGTATATGTGAGTAATATATGCTAAGTATCCCCTTTTTAGAGCATAGTTGGTGGTGTAAGATTATTGATAACAACCGCCAACAAACTCCCCCAAGCCTAGCCTTTGCTCGTCCTCGAGCAAAAGCTTAAAACTTGGTTGTTGATCAGGAATTGCTTCTATGCCGATTATATTTCATAAGTGCCGGGTTTATAACAAAACTTTCTTTCTAGATCTGAATAAATTGGCATGTTATCTACCCTTTGCACTCATCACTTGTGGGGCTTTTTAGCTTTTTCTTTGTCTTGGGTTAGTAGTAGCAAGAGAAGTTTTCTTAGAACCACATACTACCTTGTCCCATGAAATTGCCTTCTTTCTGGAGATGTTTTTGATATTTTTGGAACAAACTCAAAATTCAAATGATTAGAACATAGCTAACTACTATGCTATACACTTTGATCGGAAGGTGCAAGTGTTGAAATATTTTTGTATTTTTATTGCTTCTATACATAACTCTCTCTTTTGCCTTTTGAGAAGAATGGGCTATCTTTTTGGCGGGCGTCAAAGTACCCATTGTTTTTATTTTGGCTGGCATCAAAGTACCCATTGTTTTCTCTTTTTGTTGGACACACATGTGACCATTTTTTTCTATTCTCCCATACAACTTTGGCATGGATTATTTTCTTCTTCTTTTTGCATAGCCCACTCTCTCTTTTGACTTCTAAGAGAGAATCATTGCATAGAAAGCAAATTATTTTTGTGCAAATGGAATTCTGATAATGGGTGCATAACAAGGTAGTCTAATTAGATCATATCAAAGGAACTTAGAATTTGAGAATTTTTAGAAAGGTAAACCCTGGAATTCAAGCTTTTTCTAGAAACAAGGTTGTAGCAAATTTTAGATATACCATCTCATAGCTTATACCAACCTAGATTAGATTAAGCATATGAATCCCACTAGATAACAAGTTTCTAGTATAAAATATTTCTAGCCAACAAACTCAGATTTCGAGGAAAATTAAATTACAAACTAGGTGCATATGAATTATAAGACAGAGCAGCTATTCATTATTTCAACACAGAAAATTTACATCACATATATTGGAGTCAAATTATATTTTTGGTCTTTTTATCATATTTGTTTTTCATGAGAAATAAATACTAGAATTTAAATATGCCATGTAGAAAATAAAAAGGAAAATGTTGGAATTTTAAATATGCAATTCAAGATACCTTAGCGGGGTCCTCCCCAAGCTTGCCCGATGCCTATGGTTAGAAGAATTTTTTTGTTTTGCTTTTCTCTGCATAGGTTAGTTTTTAAAATCAACCAAAGTCTTATGGCAAAAATATTTTGATTCAATGGTCAAATATTTGATTTGACCAAGGTAAACTTATTCACCAAGCATCATGCTTGCATAAAAGGTTTACAAAACATATTGACATACTCAACATGTCTTAAACCAAAATATGTTTGTATAAAACTAAGGTAGATTAGAAAAGTTTTATTTTGACCAAGATATTTTGTTCATGATTTTACATAAATTAAATTTAGTTCAATGATCAAGCAAAACATGTATTCTGTTTTTTGGATCAAGGTAGGCTAAATAATCATTCATAGGTACCATGCTTACATTTCATAAATGTCTATTAGATGAGCGCTATAATGTTAATCTAGCTATACTAAGCATATAACCACAAATGACAAAGAACAATATAACTATGAATATAAGGATAAGTATTCATCAATTCAATTGTAGCAATATATAACTATAAATGGCATGAAACATACCAAATCAAGCTCATGATGACTCCTTTGCTTGCCTACTTCTAGTTCTAACTAGCTATCTACGCCCAAGCTAAAGAGCTCTTAGGGTTTCTATCTATGATCAATTTCCAATGAGGAATGAATGAATGTGTTTCTCCTAGATTTTTTTATAGCAATTTGAGCCATCGATCAAACCAACTGGACGGTGGATAGCGTCAACATTTCATATATCAAAAGGCATGAAACATACATCAATATCTAGAAGGCTAGGGTTTTATCTAACAATTTCCACAAATTTTTACTACAAAAACCCGAAAAAAGGGCATAACTATAAATCTACACCACGGAATTATTCTCGAGAATACACCAAACTACTCTAGAAGGATCCGTAAGACACCGGAGCGAAGGGAGGGCGAGCCACCTCCCGTGTGGGGCCGGCCCTACCCCCAAATATGAGGGCGAACCCTCTCCCCATCTCACCTTCTCGGAATGTTCCTCCACCGCCTTTGAGGATCAATCTCAGCCCTACGTGAAGTCGGTTTGATCAAACGGCTGTCATGCATCCCACCGGGCTATATAAGCGGAGCTAGACCTCCCCCCAAACCCCTAACTAATTCATTCAACACATTCATTCCATCTCGAGATATTTAGTGATCAAGTCATCTAGAGCTTCAAGTTCTAGTTCCTCATAGCCTTCTAGTTCATAGTTTAGCCTAGTTAGATCTAGAGTAGAGAAAGTCAAGTTCTTCATCGATCTTGGATTCCCGACGTTGTCAAGAAGAGAAGAGTTTGGTATAGTTCTTAAGCTTTTCTTTCTTATTGTAATATCTGTATTTGTACGATTATTACTAGCAACATTATTCTTCATTATTATGTTCTTGATTGCATCGTTCATTGTCTACTTCAATATGTCTAGTATAGTTAGTTTGCTATTATATTCATGCACTGGTTCGTATAGCGCTCATCTATTCAATTGTATGGTGAGTGGTAGGCAATATGTAGACGTGGTGTCTACATGCTTTGCTTATCTGCGAGTATCCCCAATCGTGCCGGGTAGTGAGGTAGATCGTGGGTGTGATAGACCCATTGAGTCCTTTATAGGCCTTCCCCCGTATGGTGGATTGGTAGAGTGGGATTGTCAGGTTAAGAGGAGGTTCCTGTACTCATCTTCTCCTGTACATTGCTCCGATGTGTTAGGGAACTATAGTAGTATAACTTAGCCATGATTGTTAGACATACTTGCACTAAATGAAGTAGTTTTGACTGTAGCTTGAATACTTAGGAGTTATTTCTCTATTACCTAATTAGACAAACGCTGACATGATTAGAGTGCTATGATGGGATTAGTATCATTAGGAGATGACTGATCATATTTATCATATTTATTATTTATCTATTGTTTATCTTGTGACACCTTCTTGTTATTGAGGAGAGTTGACATTGGCTACATCTCTTATTCACTGCATATATAAGTGTTATCAATACTATAGAGTAGCTTCTTAGCAATGCCTTCCCAGTGGTAGAATATAAATGACAACCTGGTAATACTCTAGGTAAAATGCTACAATGGTATAATTATCTGTCCGCTTGCAGAATCGTTCTTAGTTTATATTTATCTTTATTTATTTCTGCCTAGTCACATAAAATGATAAGATTTGAGTACCAGAGTTTATTCCTAGCTTTACAATTGGGGATGACAATCTAGTTTCACAGTTAGGAGTAAGGGTAGAGAGGCTAGTGGCTAGTTGCTAAAGGCAAGTTAATTAGTACCAACATTTCTAGTGTTATTGCGTGGGATAGAGATTTGGGTTTTATTGCAGTGACGTTAGAAATGCCAACACCGACATTGAAGGATGGCTAAAATTGAAACCCTAAGGCGGTGGAGCAACCTAGGTGAAGCGGGCCACCAGCGGGCCAGGGCCCAGACCGGACGGTCTGGGGTGGGACCAGCCGGTCCCCCTGGTGGCCGTTGGCCCTTCGCTTCGGCGTGGTGTCTTCTGGTCTCTTCTAGAATCTTCCTGCATTGACATGGCGATTTCCCGTTCTATGTTCCGATAAGCTCCTGGGCTTGCGTCTTTTCCAGTTTACACCTGCAGAAATAGTGAAACACCAAAACTCGTGGAATTCTGTCAGTGCAAACCCTATATCTACTTTGGTGATTGCAATTGTATCTTTTTCCATGGCTAGTTAACGGTTGAATTTATACATTAATGACTGTCAACACTTAACATCTGACTATGAGCTACGCCCGTGTTTAATAGACATGGTTAGAAACCAATCTTTCTCAGGAGAAGATAATGCTAGCCCTTATTCTCACCTCAATGAATTCGAGCAAACCTGTGCGTGTTTGCGTATTAAGTATATGTCCGATGAGACTATCCGATCGAAGCTTTTTTCTTTCTCTTTTATTGGAGAAGCTAGACATTGGTATGATCTCTATGTTGAGAGTGTTAAAGGTGATTGAAGAGCATTATGTGCTGAATTCTGCCTTCAATTCTATTCTATCTTCAAGGTAGCAGACCCTCTTTTAGAGGTTCTATCCTTTAGACAAGGGAAGAAGGAGGCTCTAACTGAAGCCTAGGAATGCTTTAACAATCTTACTCATTCTGGACCTAGTCTATTTATACCAGACCCCATTCTTCTTCAACATTTCTATAAGGGTCTGACAAGAAAGACTTCTAAATTCCTCAACCTTGCTTCTAGAGGATCATTCTTGCATATCACTCCCGATGTTGTGAGAAATATCCTTACCAAGATTCATGAAAATGAAACACCTTTAGAGAAGCCAGTAGAGGAAGAGAATTTGATAGTTGATCAGGAATCCATACCTACCACATCTCAACCTACAACTATCAATGAGCCTGAACCACAGGAGGAGGAAGAAACTCCACTTCTAGACTTCATGCTCGAGATCGAGGATGATATATTCATTGATTATGGAAACACCTCGAGTTACTATGCCCTTAGGAGACCACAAAAGTCTAAGAAGTTGTCACTTAGTGAAGAAGTCTTAGATCCTTCTGATGAGGCTTTCCTCAAGCAAAATGCAAAAGAGTTTGTGTCGATTATAAGCAATGAATGGTTAGAAGAGTCAGAACTTTCCTCTGATGTCATCCGAGTTGACTTAACCTCAACAATCATACCTTGCCAAATCCACAAGGTTTCTTTCAAAAGATTATACAATCCTGTTGTGGGAGTTAACATCATGTCTGCAACATATGCTCAAGATCTTCTAAAAGACATGCCTTTAACTCCAACAACAAAGTTTCCAAAAAGTCCTTATATTCTCCTAAGCTTGGGAATCCTTTGAATCTCTTCTCGAACCAGATTTTGAAGATGATTCCAAACCACTAGATAAGAAAGGAGATAGTAGCTAGAACTTGACCCACTAGATAAGTTCGAGGAACCACCTAAGCCCCCCATAGAACTCAACCCTTGCCTTCTGGTCTTAAATATGCTTTTCTGAATAATGATCAAGAATCTCCTGTGATCATAAGTGATAAACTCTCTCAGGAAGAAACCTTTCGATTGATTATAGTCCTAGAGAAGCATAGATCCTCTTTTAACTACTCACTCCAAGATCTTAAAGGAATCAGTCCTATTCTTTACACCCATTGCATTTCTACAGACCCTGAGATAACACCTTCTAGAGAACCACAATGTAGGCTGAACAATGCAATGAGAGAGGTTGTTAAGAAAGAAGTTTTGAAACTGTTACATGCCAGGATTATATATCCTGTGCCATATAGTGAGTGGGTAAGCCCTATGCAAGTTATGCCTAAGAAGGGAGGCATGACAGTTGTCCAGAATGATAAGAATGAATTAATACCATAAAGAACCGTCACTGGATGGTGGATGTGTATTGACTACCGAAAGCTTAACAAGGCAACAAAGAAAGATCATTTTCCACTCCCCTTCATTGATGAGATGTTCGAGAGACTGGCAAATCACTCTTTCTTCTGTTTCTTGATGGGTATTCAGGATATCATCAAATACCGATCCATCCAGATGACCAAAACAAAACCACCTTTGCATGTCCATATGAAACTTATGCTTACCGAAGAATTTCTTTTAGACTATGTAATGCTCCAGCTTTATTTCAAAGATGCATGATGTCTATATTCTCTGATATGGTTGAAATGATAATGGAAGTTTTCATAGATGACTTTTCTGTATTTAGAAAAACTTTTGATAAATGCCTTGAAGAAAAACACTTAGTCCTTAATTGAGAAAAATGTCATTTCATGGTTAGAGAAGGAATAGTGCTTAGACATCTAGTGTCTGAAAGAGGGATAGAGGTTGACAGAGCTACAATTGAAGTGATTGAACAACTATCTCCTCCCATTATTGTTAAAGGGATTTGAAGCTTTCTAGGCCATATAGGTTTTTATCGATGGCAATACATAACTTTTCGTACATTGCTAGACCTCTAACAAACCTGCTAGCTAAGGATGCTCCCTTCGAATTTGATGATGCATGTTTAGAAGCTTTTGAAACTTTTAAGAAAGCGCTCATCTCTGCACCAATCATCTAACCCCCTGATTGGTCGCTGCCTTTTGAATTGATATGTGATGCAAGTGATTATGCTGTGGGGGCAGTTTTGAGACAAACTAAAGACAAGAGGCATCACGCAATTGCATATGCTAGTAAAACTTTGACAGACCTCAACTTAATTATGCAACAACCGAAAAAGAGCTTAAAATTCATTTTTTTGCTATAGACAAGTTTAGATCTTACTTAGTAGGAGCAAAGGTAATTGTTTATACTGATCATGCTGCTCTTAAATATCTGCTCACTAAGAAACATGCTAAACCCCGACTCATAAGATGAATTTTGCTGCTCCAAGAATTTGACTTAGAAATAAAAGATAAAAAGGGAGTAGAAAATCCTGTTGTCGATCACTTGTCTAGTATGCAATTTAAGAATATGCAAGAACTGCCAATCAATGACTATCTTTGAGATAAAATGCTCTACGCCATCTCGAGATCGGATCCCTGGTATACGAATATTGTCAATTTTATTGTTGTAGGATATGTACCACCAGGGGCAAACAGGAGAAAGCTTATCTATGAAAGTTGTCTACATATATGGGATGATCCTTACCTCTTCCGAGTATGCACTGATGGATTACTCTAAAAATGTGTACCAACTGAAGAAGGACTGCGGATTATTGAAAGATGTCACTCAGCACCATATGGAGGTCATTATAGAGCATTCCGTACTCATGTAAAGATTTGGTAAAGCGGATTCTTTTGGCCAACCATGTATGAAGACACCAAGAACTTTATCCGAAGATGTGGAGCATGCCAGAGGCACAGCAATATCAATTCTAGAGATGCCATGCCACTCACCAATAATCTTCAGATAGAGCTCTTTGATGTCTGGGGAATTGACTACATGGGACCATTTCCAAAGTCGGGCAACTATGAGTACATTGTAGTAAATTATGTTTCAAAATGGGTAGAATCCATGCCATGCAAAGCTGCAAATTCCAAGAACTCCAAGAAGATATTTTATGAGACAATATTTCCAAAATTTGGTGTCCTAAGGATGGTGATTAGTGATGGAGGAACTCACTTCATTGACAAGGACTTTTGCAAGTACTTGATGAAGCAAGGAATCTAACACCATGTCACTACTCCATACCACCCTCAAACAAGTGGCCAAGCAGAGACTTCCAATAAATAAATCAAGAATATTCTACAAAAGACAGTCAACGAGATGAGGACTGCATGGAAGGAAAGGCTACCTAAAGCATTATGGGCATACCAAACAGCATATAAGACACCTCTTGGCATGTCACCTTATCAACTTGTCTACGGGAAGACCGTGACTTGCCAGTGGAGCTTGAGTTTAAGGCGCACTGGGCAATCAAGAGATGGAATATGGATTTAAAGGCCATCGGGACAAGAAGAAAGATGCAACTCTCAGAACTTGATGAATGGTGAGAGAAAGTGTATCACAACATTAAGATCTATAAAGAGAGGACCAAGTGGTGGCATAATAACAGAATCAAGAAGAAGAGTTTCAGCCCCGGAGATAAGGTACTGCTATTCAATTTCAGGGTGAGGTTATTTGGGCATGGTAAACTCCGAAGCAAGTGAGAAGGACCATTCACGGCGGTTAATGCATCATCACATGGAGCGGTGACACTTCAAAACAACAAAGGTACATTATTCAAGGTAAATGGCCAACGTCTTAAGATTTTTCTAGAATCTTCTAGACCACCTATGGAATTAGATGAAATTTATTTTCTAGATTTCCCTAATTTATTAAAACTGCGACAGGAAGAAAATTGGAGAGATAACGGGCCAAGTATACACCCTGAGAAAGGGCACCGGAAACCGGGCTAGGGTGGGACCGGCCGGTCCTACCCTAGACCAGCCTGTCTGGCCCTACGCCGCCTCGTGGTCCGCCGCCTCTAGGTGCGTAGCTTGATCCGTTAGGGTTTCGGATATTCGGCCGTGATGCGCATCCGCCGCCGCCTGTTCATGATAGATCCTCAGAATAGATCAGGATGGAATGACCCCTACCTCAAGACATCAGGACTATATAAACACCCCCTAGAGTTATTCTCCTCTCATCCCAAGAGCTCTCCTCTCTCAACCCATAGCAAGGAAGCTCTCCACCTCTCCACCTTTTGCCAAATGGCTAGCCCAAACCACCCATACATAGTCGAAGAGCCAGAGGACATCCTTCCACTGGCGGTCATCCCACCGAAGCAGCTAACGATAGTGCCTCCGAAGGAGGTCGTCCAAGCTCGACCATGAGGAGCACCAATGGAGGAAGCCTTCTACGCCCAAGCTATCAAGAGTCCTGCCATCGCTCCACCAGCTCATTGACCGCTCCTGGGTGACAAGCCACGACAGCCAGGTTAACCCAGCATCGCTCTCCCCCAAGGCACTAAGTTACTACCTCCTAGAGAGGGGGAGAGGCTGCTGAGAGTCACCACCAAGTTTGGGATGGTAACTGGTGAGAAGTACACCAATGCCAAGTCCCGAGTGACCTTGGATGGTGTGCGGGTGGATCCAAACAATGTGAAGTTCACTCCACCACCAAGGACCAACCCGAAGCCCCCGAGGAAGAAGGCGAAGACTGCACCTACACCAAGACAGCCTCGCCTGACCTTGACCACACTAGAGACCAGGATAGATCTTCAGGCCCAAGCCCTTAAGGACACGTTGAAAGTCCTAGAGAACATTGTCCAACGCCTAGGCAACTTAGAAGGGAAACATGAGCAGCTGCGTGTTAAGCACAAAGCGGTCAAGGTGAGATTAGAGAAAGAGATAAAATAGGCACATGTGTAGTAATTAGTTGGCTTAGTTTGTTTAGTTAGTTTAGATTAGTTCGCTTAGTTAATTTGATCATTTATTGTGTAATAAATGTGCCTCATGATAATAAAGAAGATGAATGTTTTAGAGTCATATTTTCTCTATGGATATATGTTTGTTTTTGTCTCCACCTTATTGTGCACAAAAGGAAACAGAAAACAAGTGTGGGGGAGACAACTCATAGAAACAATGAAGGAAAACCAAGCATACAGGACGACAAGAATCAACTATGTATTCCAAACACTCTCATATATTACTACTTAGCTTAATTGAATATCTTTAATGAAACATGATTGCACCTCAAGGATGATTAACTTGATCATGACTTAAGGCAAGAATCACATAATTCATCTCCTGTAAACTTACTGCTGTTGGGAACTCTTTACAGGGACTCCATGCCTCTTAAGTTGTTGACAAGTAAGAGATAGTAGAACATGAGAACTTGAACATCTATGCCTAGTTATTGGAGCATTTATTTCAAAAACATAAAAACAATAGCTATGCTACTCCTCTGTGGTTTTCAATTGCCTATAGAGCCATACATGATCCTAAACTTTCTACATAAGTTGCTTATCTTGTACTGAGCTCTGTCAGCTTTTGAGACCCGTGTTGTAGAGATTTATCATGCTCGCAAGATCAAGATTCACTTACACTCCATATATGCACTATCCCTACACTGGGGGTAGACGCAACCTTTTTCATCCACATAAAAAATGTGATGCTCTTACACTGAGAGTACGCACCCAAAAAACTTTCGGTAGGATTTTATGCTCGAACATTCTTAGAAATCTCTGTCTTGCAAAAAGTTTTTGTGCAGGAAGACATGGGCTATGCAAAAAGAAAATAAAAAGAGAGTTCAAAAAGAAAAATAGACAAGGGTCCAAATGCTAAAAAGAATAGGGCTCTTAGATGCCTAGCTCTCTGAAAAAGAAAGAAAAAGAAAAATCAATGATAGCCCATAGTCCCCAAGCACTCCAATTCAAGCAAGAGAGATATATCCTTCAAAGTATGAGTACAGTAGAATCAAGATAGCCACCATATATTCCACACATATGCATATCTTGATCTAAGAGTATGACATCTCTCTCCTTAGGACTCTTACACTGGCTTAGTGACGTGTAAGGTAAGTATACTACTCCTTGCCAAACCTTCAAACTCCACATAAGCCTATTAGAGGTAGGTTGCAAGGAAAGGCATTCACTCATTCATGCCTAAGTGAGAATCCACAAATACTACATACAATGAGTGACTTGAGAGCACCACATCGAGGAGCAGATAAGCTATATTTTATTTCAAAAATCTTGCAAAAACCTCCAATGGACTTGGTGACGAGAAAAAGATAATTTGTTCAGTTGTTCTACTTTTCAACTCACCAAAGTTGTATGGTAGACACTTTGAATCTCACAGTGCAGGTATGACCAGGAATGAGCTTATGTTGATATCTTTGTCTGGAGTTATGTCTGAAGTTATCCAACCTTTTCTCGAGGACGAGTAAAAGCCTAAGTGTGGGGGCGTTGTTGACGGTCCTTAATGTTCAAATCCAACCGTCAACTAACCTTCTAAAATGATATAAAAGCAATCCATCTACCTAGAAGTAGGGTTTTGACTAACGAATTCCATAAGTTTTGGTGAATCAGTGGTTTTACAGGCATACACTGAAAATGACACACTTTTGAGCTATAATGCAACATAGAATGCAAGATTAGACGTCACGGCCACGCAGGAAGATTCCAGAAGCGATGAGAAGACTGTGCATCGAAGGAGAGGCCAAGCGGGCCCTAGGTAGGACCGGCCGGTCCCACCCCAGACCGGCCGGTCTGCCCAGGGGCCCACTCATGGCCTGCTTCATCCAGGTTGCTCCACCGCCTTTGAGGATTGATCTCCACCATCCGCCGAAGTCGGTTTGATCCAAGGGTTCACGTTGATTCACCAAGGCTATAAAAGGAGAGGCAACCCCCGGGAGGGGGATCCATTCTAAAGAAGAAGAGATTTATCGAGAAACCCTAGTTAGGATCCCAGAAGGTATCCCTCGAATGGACAGATATCTAGGGTTCTCTTGAGCGTTCCACGTGTAATACTCAGAAACATAATGATATCCAGTGGGAATTTCACCAGGTGCTACCTTTCCTTGGCATGGTGGAGCATTAAGATCTCTGATGATTCTTTTGCTATGGGGAGCTATTTTTATAGTCGATTGACCAGTATTATGATCCATCATCAGCTGCTGCACCGACTGCTGCACCATACCACCTCCATTGGTATGAGGATTTCCTGTTGGCTGTTCTCTAGATGCTCTTTCTCCTGATGGCTGTCCTCCGCTTGCTTGCTTATTTCCAACAAAAGGAATGTATGCTAGGCCTCTATTCTCTATATGGAGATTGAAAACTTCCTTTATGGCATTAGATATGTTATTCAAGAAGATTTCATTATGATTGGTAAGAGTAGCAGCCATAGCCCTGCTGATGACATCGAACATATCATTTTGCTAAATCTGGATAGCCGGGTCTAGCTCTCCATCCAGAATAACTCTCGGGAGGTGAGCCTTCTGGAACACTTTCTTCTCTCTGTTCTTAGTGAAGGACAGCAAACACTTTCCTTAGAATTGATCAATAGCCGTAGTGATCAATTCTTTCAAGTCTTCAGAGAGGTCATCTATGGTCACGTTCAGAATATTGTCGTTGTTCATGTTGACGATTATGGTCCCACTGGGCGTGCCAAAAGATGTGTTGACATAAAAAGTAGTCGGCTCCTCGCGCCAACACACGAGGAGGCCCTCAGAGATCACGCTGGAAGCCTAGAGTTCCTTGATCCCCTAAGTCTGGACGGGCAAGCCGAGCTTGGTGACTTAATCTTGGGCATGCCAGTTAATTTGACCTGCAATTGATAAGAGAAAGCAAACGTTAAATTCTGGAACCTACCGGTTTTGTTGCCAGACAGTTCCAAGATGTATGGCCCTCAGACGGCCGGTGAGTCAAAGAAAATTGACTAGAGAGTCATCCCCTAATGGTGTGAAAAATGGCTATTCATGAAATATAATGAACAAAATAAGCAATTAGCCGATCTCATGAGTTAATACATGCATACAGTAGGTTTCGAGCATATGTGACTTATTTAATTGCACTTAAAATACTACATGCACATGTATTTTGAATAAGAGCGTAACTGAATCGGCTATTTAGCCGATACAAGGTCCAAATAGATGGGGTAGTTCACATTTATAACTCTAGCCCAATCATCAACCAAACAATAATCTACCAAAACTGGTCTACCGGCCAGCGGTCCTGCTAGACTACTTTCGTAAAGCATGCTAAACCTATATTCATCTGGTCAACCGGCCAGCGGGTTTCAATAGATTCAGTAAATAACGCTAGCTTACTTAATGCTCGAACAGATCTATACACGTGCACTACTCGTGAAAGCATAACTGGACCAATTGTTCAGCTGATACAGGGCCCATGAAGTAGGAATGGACTACTTATCTTAAGCCTCGAACCCACAACACGTAATAATCAAGATCGATAAATTAACCGATATGAGCCTGATCGACTATCTCGTTAGAGATAAACATGAGGCATGAATAATCATCGAAACAAAAGATATTTGACAGAGTTTTAAGCTTAATCTAACCTATCAATCTTGATTGGGCAATGAAATTGTTGCGATAAATAAATCAAATTAAAACAAACAACATCGGTAACTTAATGAATCTATTAGATCACCAATCTAATAGAGCCAATAACTAGCTCATACCTAATTCGTAGTGGGGTTGTTAGATGCAGTCATACAAATGAGGTATAAACCATGGCAATACTTACAAGCAAACCGAAGGTCGGACTCAACCGATGCAGCTCGATTCGTCGAAGGTTTCGTCGAGATCTACTCTACTACTCCTAAGGGGTGGCCGGAGGCTGAAGTTGTTGTTGTATTGATTGATTGGATGTCCTTTACAATGGTTGAGTCTTTGATATATATAGCTCAAAAAAACTAACACGAGTCCTACCTACATACGAATATAAAATAAAAGGTAACTTAGACTCCAATTCCTTCCTTTTTGATAGAGTTCGACGTATTTTCTTTATCTTTCAGCCAGTCTTGGGTATGCCTCATGTTCTGCTGACGTCATCTCTCTGTCAGCTGATCTGTCTGGGTCACCTTGTTTTGTGTTGACACCTTTGGTCTGTGAATGATCCATGTTCATTGAAATCTGGTGTCAACAAACTTAATGTCTATCTTAATATATTATCTACCTTTCTATTTTCATCTTTAGCCACCCCTAGTTGAGTTAGACCGTAGTTAATCACACATGTTTCCTTGTGGATACGATATTCAAAACCTCCGGGTGAAGTGCTACAATGGTATTATATCTGTGCGCTTGCGGATAGTTATATTTTCTTGTGTGCATTTAATTAATACCAACAGCTGATACTGTGAGACACAGCGTGACATCCCGAATGTCACAGCAACCGTGTTGTCTTAGAAGGGTGTGAGTCCATCATGCCCGTACCTTCCTACACACTTTCACCCGATATTAATGGCACCGCTCTACCAAGTAGTCCAGCCATTTCTCATTCCCATAAGAAAGTGAATGGGATGCAGGGATTTTCGGTGAGTCTGAGTACCAGTAAGTCATTAGGATTTGACTAAGCCAGAATTTCTTCACCAGGTTTACCACTTTACGTGCCACCACAACACCTCCTACCTGGGCTCCACCCCTCAGAGGCTCCCATCTAGGTTTCCCCTTTTTACGACGCATTTACCCACCATAGGTAATCACATTTTAGAATGCCCAAGTAGCATCACACGGCACAACTCGCCCTCGGCTCGTTGTTTACACCAGCTTAGTCTACATAACCCTTACCCTCCATACACCCAGACACACAACATCATCCCATGATTATCCAGTATGGCACCACGTGCCTTAGTTACATAACAGTTTCCACCACGCATCACATCAAGTAATAAAGCGTAGTAGAGACCAATAGTAACAAGTATAGCAAGCGTGTGTCTAGCCTATCAGTGGGTGAGCAGGGGCATGGTTCCGTCAAGGCAAATGTTCATTCAATATCGTCTATCATGCAATCCTATCCATGATCATGTAGTAGAGAAAGTAAAGCACTAGCAAATCAAGTATAAGCAATGCGTAATAGGTGGTACAAGATTGGG
>JADLZL010002936.1:0-32217 GCA_015844335.1 Chrysopogon serrulatus | reverse complement strand
TTCATCCTAATACAAGTGTCGCTATGGTATTTGTGACGATACAAATGTAGAGTTAATTAAGTTTATAAAAAAGTGAATTTGTACATTTTTTAAAAAAAAAAACTAGAGTCATCCATTTTGAAAAATCACATGGATATAAAATAGAAGAACCAATATAGGACTTAAAGTTGTGATGTGAAATTTGAAATACGTAGGTTCAGAACTAAAAATATATATATAAAGTTATTTTTAAAATAAATTTAAAGGATAGAATAGTACTTTCCTCCTCTATCTTCTAGTAAGGCTGCGAGCTCTATGTCTGTGTCCCCTTCATGTATGTGTAACTCTCTCTTTTTTGTCATATCTGGCAGCTCCCTCTATCACGGCGACACGATGGCAGCCACTCGAGTGCCCGAGTATAAGCTCTAGTGCGGGGCTGCTCGGAGAGCACACATCTATTGGGCAGGCCTGCGTCTCCTTCCCTCTTCCGTGTGCTCTCTCTCTTCTATTATCTGTCGTAGCACCCGGTGGGCACTGCTTTGGAACCAGGGGGGCCACGCCCCCCCAAAATGAATTTTTGTATATCATAAAAAAATCAATTTTACATCAAAAGTTCAATTATATATCATAAAAAATCTCTTTTGACCTATTTTTATGACAATATTATGATTTTTTGTTATGAATACTAAATAAATATATAAATTATTATTAAACCATATATTTGTTGTTCTATATATTTGTCACATTTACAATGTATCGTCTATTGCTTGGCCCCTTATCAAAAGTTTTGGTTCCGCTACTACTGGCGGGCATGACGCTGGTCGGCGTGCAGCTCCTGGTGCCAAGCGTGGGAGCTCATCAGCAGTTGACGGCACAGCGAACAGGCACCACGTTTAGGCATTAGGGCATCTCCAATAGTTGTCAAATAGCTAGTCTAGGAGAAATCCTATTGAAATATCATTTTCATTGGCTATTAAGGAGAGAGATCAAATAGCTAGCGACTCCTAAATAGTTAGTCTAACACGATCTCTTATAAATATCTCTCTCACATAACTCTCCACTACAGTGTTTATTTTTCTTATTTTTATGTTTCAGATAGCTAGCTATTTACAAATTACTATTTCTCACGAAATTCTATTGGCTATCGAACATATACAACTCTCTAGTTTTGAGTTTTTTATAATTCTCGAAAAAAGTTTTTATTAGGATATTAGTCAGGTTTGTCATTTTAGGGAAAAAACAAATCCTGCTTGGTATCGGATAAAGATAATTTGTATATAAAAATGTTAGTTCTCGATAAAATCTACAAGTTTTTAGTTTTATTATTTAAGTTGTTAAGATACAAAAAAGATAGTATAAAGATATATATGTTGCAACTCTTCTATATAAAGTTGTCTAAAAATAATTTATAACTTGTAAACTCTAAGTTGATTTATTTTAGGAAGGAAAGAGCTTTGGAACTCCTGCCTTGTATGCTGCCAGCTCCGTTGCACAGCTCATCGCTCTATTTCATCCCGCCACGTTCCCTTCCTCGCAGTCAAATCCGCTGCGCACCATTCACGTCGACTCGCATCTCCGGCTCTCCGCCGGGTGGCACTGGCACCACATCCACATGGAGACGCTCCTCCGAAGCCTTCTTTGGTGCTTCGGCACGCGCCATCGCAAAGCGAAACCTCGTCCCCGCGATGGCTGCCCCCGCGGTGGCACGGACGGCGCTAAGCGGAGCTTCTTCCTACCCACCCGGCCGCCCGCCGGCGCCGCGCGGTTTAGTCCCAGCGCAGACGTCGAGCGGCAGGAGACGCCGACGCCGACGCCGACGCCTCGCCGTCGCCGGTGGCCGCGCCTGCGCGGGATGAACCGTGTCTTCGCGCGGTCTCCTCCCTGCAGAATGACGACCACGGCCGTCGAACCGAGGCCTGCAACAGATGCCGCCACCATCCGGGCGTCCGGTGCGGGCAACCAGGAGTTCTCCAGCGAGCTTGCGGCGGCCGCCACCACAATCCAAGCCCACTTCCGGGGCCACCTGGTACGCACGGCAAACATGCTGTTCTGCTCTTGATGTCAGCTATCTGAAGTCGATCCGTTTGATTTGATCAGGCGAGGCAGGCGTTCCGCGCCCTGAGGAGCCTGGTGAAGCTGCAGGCGTTCGCGCGTGGCGCGTACGTGCGGAAGCAGGCCAACGTTGCCATCCGGTGCATGAAGGTGCTCGTGAGGCTGCAGGTGCGCGTGCGCTCCCGGCAGCTGCTGCTGCTCCCGACACGGCCAAGGGAGACGAACAATCGGTGACAGAAAAAAGACGCGAGGTGTTGTGTTTTACTGTTTTTTTTTTTCAGTTGTGTTCAACTTCAACATCGTGTTGCCCCGTCAGGTCGGTTTCTGCAGAAGAGTTGCGTTATTCGACTGACAGAAAGTCAGAAACCAATAATTTTGTTTCGAGAATGGGCATGGCATATTCTGATGCAATAACTTCAGAAATTTCAATCTTTTAAATAAGCTATATAATCAACATTATTCTGTAGCACAACAAGTTCACTTATCGTAGGCACCAAATTAAACTATGGAGACTATAACTACAGGAGAAGCACACTAGTGATGGCTGCAGCGACAGCAAAACCTGCTGCCGCCTCTCGTCTCGGCACGCTAGCTGTCACAGCTCTACTCACTCAGGAACTACATACCTCTAGCAGCACAATCTCATAACAAGTCTGATGTGTATCCAGCAAAAATAATAATAATAAAAAAACCTCAGTAATTAAACGTCCATGTTGACGGCATCCTGGAGGACTGGATGGGAGGCGCGTTCCGGACGTTGATGTCGAGCGGCAGCATCCGGTACTCGATCTCGAGGTCTTTCAAGATCTTGATCATCTCCTGCAGCAGTAGCTCTCTCCGCTCGAACCTCATCCCCATGTCGTGGAAGTTGATCGTGTGGCGGCACCAGATGGAGACCTTGAGCTTGTTCGTGTCGTCCACGTCGCGCAGGACCACCATGGAGCCAGGGTACCAATGCTCCTTCTTGTTGTCAAGGTAACTGAGATTTTTTTTTTGTAAATGATAACATGATTATTAGCAGTAGATTAAATAAAGCAGTCTAAATAACAGAAATGACGCTATCTAATTTCTGGAAATTCATACAAGGCACCCATTAGTAGTTTAGTACTACTTACTGCAATAGTCTCTCCTTCATGAGGGACAGTTTCTCCACTGGTGTGGCGACATGAACAGAGAAGTCCACGGCATCTCCCATGTCAGGACTCCTGTAGTAGTTCATGATCGGTAGCTGGGCTAGCTGACTGTTAGGATAGTACACCTTGAGATTGTCATATCGGAGGAAGATCGTCGTCATGATGTTCATCTCCTCCACAACCACCTAGATTTGAAAGCGTCATAACCAAATCAGATGGTGCGAAGCAATTCTTCAGTAGTGTAGATACGAGAATTAGTAAGAACTAACCTGCATGTTATCAACTTCGCATCGGTCGCCGACATCGAAAGGGTGCATCACGAACAGGAACACGATCGCCTCGAAGATGGTCCTCAGAGTGTTCCCGAACATGAACACAGCCACGAGGAGCTGGGAGCTGAGCAGGACGAAGAACTTGGACGTCGCGATCCCCAGGATGAGAAGCCAGAGCGCGAGCACGATCAGCGCGACCACGACGTTGGCCATCTGGTGCAGCTTGTTCACCGCGGTCTTGGTGTCGTTGAGCGTCAGGGCAAGAGCCTTGCGCTCTCTGAACGCGTTTACCTACAGCATTCAGACGACGACAGTGATTGGAAGATTGTTCCCCTGATCGATGTGATGGATAAGAGGAGGAGGAGGTGTGTCTATGATCGTTACCACCCAGTTCTTGAGTGACCTCTTGCTGACCCTGTTGTGCTCCTGCGCTCCTTCGAAAAGATCCATCGCCTTTAAAGCTTCTTCCTGCCTCATGAAACGCATCAAGTCTGACAGGTATATGTGCCTGCAATATATAGGTTCAGAGAATTCAGAACTTGAATGAAGAAGGCTGCCATGATGTTCCAAACAACATGTTTGATATATAAAAAAATGTGAAATTTTGAGGAGATGTGCAACATGTAATCGAACGAATGCTCACTTGGATCCAGGCTTGGCGACGTTCTGGAAGATCCTCTTGGCCGCAACCTTGGCCTCGTACTCGCTGTGTATCTCTGTCGCCAGCTCGTCCTCGCCGGCATGTTTGAGCTGCTCGTCCATGGTTGTCAGCGCCCCGTACCGGACGATCTTCATCAGCCTCTTCATGCTCCACGCAGAGATGTTCTTCTGGCTGAGCCTGTGAAGCTGGTCGATCGAGATGCCGTCATCCAGATGCTTCTCCGTTTTCTGCCGATGCAGCTGCTTGCTGGTCCCTCCTCCTCCACCTCCTCCTCCTCGCTTGGACGCGACCGTCGTGAGGCGCCCACTCTTGGGCAGTGGCCCGGACTTGCCGCTCGGCATCGCCGTCGCTTCGAGCTCACTGGGGATGGATGCTCCGGCGCTCTGGAGCCGCTGCACCTCAGCCATCATCCGGCTCTCGTCCACCAGCGGCGGGCCGGAGAGGGTCTCGATGACGTACTGGTTGAAGAGCGCCTCCTGGATCCTGTCGAAGTAGGTGGAGACGTGGAAGGAGGAGGCGAGCACCTTGAGCAGCAGCGTCTTCACGAGGCGGATCACGGTGGCGACGAGGAGGCAGCACAGCACCTTGGTGACGTACTGCAGCACCACCGTGTGCGTCTCCCGCTTGGCGTCGTCCTTGTCGAACAGGAGGTGCCAGGACACGAGCGCGACGCCCAGCCAGAGCACGTTCCGCACGGCGCGGCGCACGCCGTAGACGAAGTAGAGCACCTTCTTCCGCAGCAGGAAGTTGCGCTCCACGAAGAAGACGGCGATGCGGATGATCCAGCCGGAGACGAGGCGGCCGCAGATGAGCACGAACACCAGGAGCTCCCACTTCCAGAGGTGGAGCCCCGAGAGCTTCTTTCTGGCCAGGCTGGGTATGGTGACGCTGCAGATGAGCGCGCCAACGATGACCACCAGGCTCACCCACTCCATGATGAGGAGGCAGTCCATGGTGTCGCGCTTGAAGTCCGAGCTCATGCCCTCGTCCACGAACGGGTCGTCGTCCTCATCGTCGAAGCCACCCGATTTGCCGAGGGGCCCTGACTTGCCGATCAGCCCCGACTTGCCGATGAGGCCCGACCGGAGCTGACCGGACTTTGGCGGCATCCCCTTTGAGACGAATGATTTTCGAGGATCCATCTCGCTGGCGGGGGCGCCCGACGTCGACGGCGGCGGCGGATCCATTAGCCGAGATCGCGTCTTGCTGCGCGCCAGCAGGGAGGAACCGGTGGACGTCGACGTGCAGCGTAGCACCTCGGCGGTGTCCACGTCGATGGTGCCCTGGTTCCGGTTGTCGCCGGCGTCGTAGGAGGAGGAGGACGCCGACGACGTG
Organism: Chrysopogon serrulatus; assembly: GCA_015844335.1. Taxonomy (NCBI): domain Eukaryota; kingdom Viridiplantae; phylum Streptophyta; class Magnoliopsida; order Poales; family Poaceae; genus Chrysopogon; species Chrysopogon serrulatus. The sequence goes on along the minus strand of JADLZL010002936.1, from coordinate 26,785 downwards.
GACGGGGAAAAGCGTTTCCGGGGGTCCTGGAACGAGACGCGCAGCTCCCTGGAGGCGTTGCTGGCAGACGTCGGCGCGCGTGGCGGCCTTCTCATCTCGTCCACGTCGAAGTCGGGGTCGATAGACAGCTCGCCGCCAGCCGCCGCCTGCTTCCGGAGGAAGCTGCCGATGAGGCGGCTGGGCGGGTCGTCGCTGGACTCCCCGGCGGACGGAGACTGCGGCGGGCGGTTCTTGAAACTGAACGACTCGCCGGAGCGGGACGCGTCGCCCCCGCGCTCGACCCGGACGCGCTCGACCCGGACGCGGACGGCGCGAGGATGCTCACCGCGCCGCCGGCCCGCGGCGTGCTGACCGCGGAGCTGTGCCCGGACATGCCGCCGGCCGCGTGGAGCGAGACCGGCGAGTGCGGCTCGGCGTCGATCTTGACGACGACCTCCCGGCGGTCGGCGTCGACGGTCAGGCCGGCGCGTTCCTTGTCATGGTCATGGTCGAAGTCGAAGGAGCCCCCCGACGAGGCGTTCGACCCGTGCGACCTGACGCTGCTGTTCCGGTGCTGATCCATGGCCCCCCGGCGGTGGGCAACGCAAACGAATCAGCCGCTCGGGAACAGGCCGGCTCGCTGCTGGATATTAGCGGGGGGACTCGGCTCGGAACGCGGGGCGGCAGGCCGGCATGCGTGGACGCTGCTCATGCATGCGCGCCGCGCGGGTCGCGGCCGCGGACGGGTGCCGGGGCGCGCCTGCTGCGTTGGAGGCTTGGAGCTAGCTAGCTGCAGGCGAGGAGGCGTCAGGGGACAGGACGGACGCGAAGGCGCACACGCACGCATGCAGCTGCGGCGAGCGCGCTGCCCCGGCCGCGCGACCGGAGGCGAGCAAAATGCAGTGGCTCTTGGCTCGCCGGGGGAGCACGGCGCGCGCGTCGTGGGTGTTTGCTTGGCGACGGGGCGCGACACGCGTTTACGGGAGCGCTGGGGAGCCCTCGCGGGAGCACTATATACCGTGGGGGACGGAACGGCGGGCACGGGCATGCACTGGAGCCGTGGGTGGCGAGCATGCGGACGCGGTGCCCTCCGCAACCACCGGCGGCGGGCGGAGTTTAGTTGAGGCTGTGCGATCCCGGTGCTCTCCTCAGCTCGGGTGGGAGAGCATCTACAGTGCCTATTTTTGGCCTCCTTTTTATGCTCGTCTTTGGTACCTCACGTGTGTTTGATTTGATTCGACCGTCAGTATGAATCTGCTCTCGCCTAGTCAGTCGCCTTTGCTCCGGCTTATCCTCCTGATACCCGTTGCCTTTGCTTGTCATTTGATAGCAACGTGTCTTGCCTCCTGTGCTGCTTAGTTCTCTTTGACAGCACGACTGATTTTCTTTTTTTATTTATTTTTTTTTATGAGGGGGTGGATAATCACCATGAGTCCACGAATGGTAACAATTGAAGAGAAACAACAAGAGGTTGTCCTACGAATGGGCCACATTTCTAGCCCACATACAGCACAGTCTAGTAAGGCTTCAGTTTGAACAAAAATAGGGAAATGTGCATTTATACTTCATGAACTGTTTGTCCTAAAAAAAACTCATGAATTATTGTATGATTTTTCTCATCAAGCTCCAAGACTAGACATCTTATCTTATCCTCCTAACCTTTCAAAAATTTTCAAACTACCTCCTTGTCCTATTTTAAAGTAGTTTAAAGATGATTTTTGTCCCCTTTTATTCAAAAGAAAAGACCCAGAAAATAAATTAGTTGATATAAGGTTATTAAATTTAAACCATGAAAATTTCATTTTTAAAAAATTCCTAAAAATATATTAGGAGACAAAGAATCCAAATAAAAGTTAGAGCTAGTGAATATATCTCTAGAAGCTCCCCAAAATTAGATTTTGCTCGAGAAAAATGGGGAAATATTCTGAAAATACTAGAAAATTCTAAAAACATTCTAATTGATGTCTAAACATGTCTTTGGAAACTTTCTACAATAGAAAAACAGAAGACACAACTAGCACTAATGCATAGTATGAACACATTCCATATTAACGTTTGTTGCATTTATATTGGACCCATCTCACATTTTTACAGTGAAATTTCTTTTAAAAACATGTTTAGACATTGAGTAGAGTGTTTTAAAACTTTCTACATTTTTATGGATGCTTTTCATATATTTTTTCTAAAAGCTAAATCTATTTTTGTAAAAGTTTCTAGATATATTTTTCATGGGCTCTAAATATTTCATCTGTATTGTGTCCATCCCAAAGATTTTTTTATTATGCTATTTATTAGAATTTGAGAAGGTTAGAGATATTTTTTTATGGTTTAAAAACCTTATCAATTATTTACTAATTTTTTAATAAAAAAGATAAAACCGTCTTCAATCACTTCAAACTAGACCAGGTGGATAATTTAAATGGTTTTTAAGAGTTCAAAAGTCAAGATGTCTAGCTTTAGAGTTCAAACCAAAACAAACTACAACTATAATTTGGTAAAAAGTAAAACATTTTTTCCTTACGAATATTGCTACCAAACAAGAGTCACATAGATAGCTGAAAACTGTGATGCGTCAACATTGCCTTGCTTGAGATGCAACATCTGCTGATCATTTCAACCACGTTTTTGTCAATCAGTGTTGATTGTTCCAAACTACTGGAAGTCTCATCTTCATCTGATGATATACTCTCTTTGTCCCTAAAAGCTTTAATTTTTAGAGCTATCTTAAATTAAAATTTTCAAACTTTGATCAAACTTCTAGAAAAAACACTAAAATTTATGATATCAAATTAGTACCATTAGATTTATCATATAATATATTTTAATAAGATACTTATTTTATGTCATAGATATTGATGCTCTTTTTTCATAAAACAGTTAGACTTTTAGAAGTTAAAGTTTTTAGAGACAAGACAAAGAGCGTCTTCTCTCTTCTTGATTGATTAATTGCATAGGGAATAGATCCTTTGTAATTGTACAATCAAGGAATTAATCGTTCTTTCCATCCTTGTGGATGGTCTTCGCCGCCGAAGGACGCGACATACCTAATACTGTTACGTTTTGTTAGGAACAGTGAATGCTGCTACGTGAATTGTGTGACTGCCATTTGCTAGAGATGAATGCCTCTCGGCCTTACAGATTGATTAGGCCGGGCCGATTTTCTTCGGTGCACGTGGACGACTACGGCCCATAAGCCCAAGCTACTACTACTACTACCACCCAAAGGCCACAAAACGTTACGTTTAACGTGGACCTACGGGCTCAGAAAAACATAAAATTCCCCACCGCCGCCTGCAGCCGAAGGGACGCCGGAGTTTACAGAGCCGAGCCGCCGGGGGCCTTGGCGATCGTCGGATCGGCGGGAATGGAATCGAGGATTCTGCTCCGCATCGACTCGTTCGAAAGAGGCTCGGCGCGGCTGCTTGCTCGCCCCTGCAAACCGTGGTTAGGTTTGCTGTCTGGATCACGATCACCCCCATAATTTTTATCTCCGCATTTTGCATTCCCCATGAAACTTCGGTGGAATTTTTCCTTATTTTGTTTCACGAGAGAGAGTTTGGTGGGGGATGACTTGTAGTTGTAAAGTAAGCTCCCCATCTTATAGGTTTTCATGGTTTGCCTTGTACCATGACGATATCTTTTTGAGACAATCAATCGATGTCGATATGAGATATCTTTTGAGACAATCAATCGATATCGCTGAGATATCTTTTGAGACAGTCAATTGACTTGTACAATTATGATCGTCTTACCGTATCATTCACTTAAGCATCATCCTACTTCTCTCCGGTGAACTATGCATACCGGAGTACAGAAATAATTAATAAATTCAAGGCAAGTTATGTGTTGTGCAAGATATTCTTCCTATTCGTATGAAAATTCCGTTGTATTTCCTCCGTATAATTCTGTAGCTAGGTTCACTGATAACGAATGAGATGCTGTCTGCCAAAAAAAAAAAAAAACACTTTACCTGCCGTCTAGTACCATTCAGCACTCATGATCCGACGAGTAGGCAGTAGACAATTACCCTCCGGCCTTTTAATGTTTATATAAAACAAAGGGAGAAGTTTAGAACGTGCTACGACTATGAACGTTCTTCTTAAAAAAAATATATAGTAAAAAACAGGAAACAGACCAGCACACGGAGTGCCTAGGAAGACAGAAGACAGAAGCCATAGAGAGAGGAGAGACAAGAAAGAATAAAAAAATAAAGGAAGGAGTTGTGATGGGACATTAGAATCTGGACACTTTATTGATACCTTTTTTAAAAACAATTTTATTGACTTCTCCGTGACATTTACCTAAACTTGCTCAACAACAGAACTATAATTTATTATAGTGCTAACGTGAAGAAATGTCCTTGCTGACATATATATCCCCTTTCGCCTGTTTACCTTTTTTTTAATGCAGCGGAATCATTAGCATACATGTGTTTTTACTCTTTCTTTTTTGTTTTGTTATTGATCCCAGACTCACAAGCTTGATAAACAATTTGTTGGTGCTAATCGCTTTTTTTTTGGATTTCCAGCATGAATATACTTTGAAATCTGAATACAAGCAATATTGCAATACCTCAAGATGTCAAGGTCTCACAAGATAGAACGTAGTGGCAAGCAATGTTGTAATGACAATTTCTCATTAGTATCTTGCTTTATACGTTAAACAACATGGTTATTCATACTTATTACTTGATCTCTCAAGCAATACTGTAAGATAGATATACAATTAAATTCCATATAGGAAATAAGTTGCAGCTTATTCAGCCCAAAATATAACAGACACATGAATCACATCCATATTTCCTGATTTCCCCAGGTCCCTGCTTATCCTTGGCGGGAACACCTAAAAGATGGCAAGAGCATTGACATTTGGCTGGCATGGAGTTGACGAGCAGAACATGATACATCTCTCCTGCGGAACATATGAGGCAGCATGTTTGCTTCTGCCATTCCCATCCATGGATGAGGCAGGTGAATTCAGATAAGCATAAGCACTTCTTGTCCACCTGCACCCAGTTGGAAAAAAAGATGGTGGTTTCTCATCTCAAATGCACTTGGACAATTTAAGATTCTTCCAAGGACGTAAGCACCATGATATAAGCACGGAACTATGTCACAAAGTTTATTTTTATATGCATATGAAAATAGCCATGTTGGTACCACATCACCAGAAATATTTTCTTTAACATATGCGCTTATACTGCTTAAAGTATGTTCTACATAGTGTATTAACTCGTGGTTCCTTAGTCTAGTTGATAAGCATATATATTCTTGTTAGTCTAGTTATCTTTTTTTTTTCATAAGAACCGTAGCTTGTATGGCATTCTGACAGGGAATCCAACTAAGGAATTGGATGCAGTGGGTTACAGATTGTTTTCCACACTGGACCAGCACTATCCGTTCCAAAGGATGAAAGGATGATGGAGCTTGCTACTTGTTAGTATTTAGAAAGGTGCGCACTAGCGACAGGGCAACTACAGAAAGCAGGCAGAAAGAACGGACGGCTTTCGTTCAAAAAAGAGAAGAATGGATAGCATGATCCTGAGGAGTTTACCAGTGTTTGATGCCAACGATCCGTGCCTCAGTGCCAGTGGTGGCAGCTGGCGCCATGGTTGCTCTGTCTCCTTTGTTCTCCTCCTCGAGAATCTCCCTGATCATTTGCTCGAACAGCACGTAATCTTCCATCTGCTTCCAAAAAACTCGATTCACCAAGTCACATGACCATAATAAGACTTGAAAAACGCGATCATGATATGGTATACCATTATTTCCTGTTATGTTCTATCTGATGATTTTTATGATATGTTAGAGATCAAATCATGCGGAAACCTCAGTTGGCTTTGGCTGTACTGAATAGATAACGCAAAGATATACAGTTGATCAACTGCATGGACTGACCTTGAGTGTCTTGGCCTTGATTCTTGCAGCTTCCTTCTCGGCAGCGACTCGCCGCTCCTCTGCTTCCACCTCCTTCCTCCTCCAGAAGTCGTCGATCTCCGATCTTGTGATGCTGTACACCGGGGCTGCTGCCATGTTCGTTGCAGATCTAGCCTCTTGGAAGCAGGATTTGGAGGCTGCAGAGGAGGGCACCGGCAAGAGGGACTGGACGATGGCCGGTCTAGCACTCTACCTGTTTTTCTTCCTTGGAGCTGTTCTTCTCGGCTAGATTGAGGCGTAGCCGGGTCACCTCATATATATATATATATATATATATATATATATATATATATATATATATAGTAATAATAGGACTGCATCTTTATTATCTGCAGTATCTTGCATCACCACCTACAGGTCATGGGTGCAGTAACCCATGCTTATAGTGGGGGAATGATAGGCTGGGTTGGGTGATGGGTCCCATTCCGTCTACTCTTCTCAACCATCAGTTGTGCAACTTTTGTTTCTGCACTTGTCCTTAGTAGATGGTAGAGCAAGTGACTTAAAAATGAAGATGAAGGAACAAGTGAAGGGAAAGGTGGTTGGGTTTTTTTTTTTTTTTAAAACGACTAGATTGTGGGGCTAGACGGTGGTGCACCCCTCACATCACTTCTCATCATCAGTATGTTTTCAATTGGTTCACCACAAGTTTCAGTAGTTGAGGCTTCGGAGGACCAAAGCAGGTCATAAGAAATACATGTGATTCTATCCTTGACTTCGACAGGAATCACCATGTACAGCTTCACTTTCGTCAAAAGAAACATCAGTGAAGGTGTGAGTATGCTTCAAGAATCAAGATGAATCCCTTCACACCACTTCAGTGTTTTGCATATCAGTGTGTATAGTCCCCACTCCCCATCACCAGCTGTTAATGTCAAAAGTCAGAAAAGAATGAAGCTAAGGTTATCACAAAAATTCTTCCGCTTCCATTTTTGAACACAATTAATTAGCCATGTCCTACGTGTCATACTCTATGCGCGGTCACAAAAACTTATCTTTTAAGACAAAGATTAGTTTATTGACTTGGCCTATGTATTACTTTTGTGGTGTGTTGTTGTATCTTTCATTATTTCTTAATTTTTTTGTATGGATATTATTTCTCGATTTTAATACAAAAGACATACAAATTTTTTTACATATCCGAGAAAAAATGACTTGGACAAACCTTTTTACATATCCGAGAAAAAATTGACTTGGACAGTTGGCCTCCGCTTGATTCCAGACTTGTTCTTCACCGATCGCCTACAGCGGTTGCCGGCTGCGGCTGCTGCCGCGTCTCGCTGAGCGGTTTGCCGTTTTCTGAAGACAGCGGCAGTTGCCGTCTTCTCAGTTTGGCAGAGCTCTACTACACCTTTAGGAAATGTACAAATTTTCTAGAGTTGATCACTCGTAGCTCTACAAATTTCTGGATCTGGAGTTGTAGGCATGTTAAGTGAATTTACATGATGGCTTATTTTGTTTATATTTTAGATCAAATAAAAATATTTAAACTACTTTATTTGGACTACAAAAGGTGAATTTACCATAGATCTGCCCAAGTTCCTATTTAGCATGGCTCCATCTTCACTAGAAAAAAAAAATGCTCCAGCTACTTATGTGGGGCAGCTTTTCTGGTGGGGTTGAAGTCATATTAAAAAATGTTTGGTAAAAACAACTCTAGTTATAGTTTTGTAATAATTTGTATCAGCTTTGGGGAGCTGAGAAAAGCCACTTTTTTTTGGCTCTCCGACTCCTTAATAAAACTGTAACTTTTTTGGACTCGAGCTATTTATTTAGTGACCTTTTGATTTTTTTTAAGGGGATAATGACCATCTGATAGGAGTGATAGGACTCCTCCCTACACGGAGCTTAAGAAGGAAAAAAATGCCAGAGCTGGGCCCGTACTGAAAGGCCCTAAAGCATGTATTAGGCCCACGGCCTAGGCGAGATATGAGGTCCTGCGCCGAATGGTGTGCAACGAGGTACTAGAAGGACCAACCCAACTTGCAAAAGAGCAGCAGCAATATCTTCCTGGGTTGCTGCGGCACCTTTCGATCCGAAGCCACTGAACGCGGCAGCAGTCTTCAGTTCCTGTCCCTTCCTGAGTCTTCCCGTCGTTGCTGCCCAAAGATGTGGAAGGTTTGTATACCAACTTCGAGCAGGTGGTCGATGGTTTCCGGGTTGGTCGCAGAGAACCACCTTCGAGCTTTGCAGTTCCATGCCTGAACCGGTGATTAGCCGTCCAGCAACGACCAAGGGTTTGTATTAGCTTTGGGCATTCCTCGAAAAGCCATTCTTTTTGATTTCCGACTCCTTTCGGTAAAAACTGCAAACTTTTGGACTCGAGCTATTTATTTAGTGACCATTTGATTTTTTTCCATAATGACCATCTGATAGGAGGATAGGACTCCTCCCTACGCGGAGCTTAAGAAGAAAAAAATGCCAGAGCTGGGAGGAGTACTGAAAGGCCTAGTGCATGTATTTTCCACGGCCTCAAGGGAGTTCTGAGGTCCTGCGCCGAATGGTGTGCAACGAGGTACTAGAAGCCCAGATTGAACTTGCAAGCTAGCAGCAGCAGCAACTGAAGGTCTGAAACTCGTTGGATTAATAAAAAAAAAAAAAAAAAACGGCGGGGGAATGACTTGGCTGTGCAGACCAGCTGTTTCTCCATTACCGGCACCGAATAAAAAACACCTCACACCTGAGCCGCACTGTCAGCGTATAAGGTAGCGTGATTCCCAGGCGTTCACTGATGAGTGAATCTTCTTTTCCATCTCGAGGCAGGCAAACAAGGCATAAAGCTCTCAATCCCGGCCCCGGACCAAAAGCAAACCACAGCTAGCAAAAGGATTCAGCAGCTGAGCATCACGTCAAGCTCTGCAGACTGCAGTGCAGGCGGCGTCATATCCTCGTCCTCCATCCCTTGCTCACAACCCCCTCAAACTCAAACCGTCTCGCTCGCTCGTCGTCGCCGTCGATCTCCGCCGCCGTCATCAATCCTTTGTTGCTCGCAATGGGCAACTGCTTCACCAAGACGTACGAGCAGGAGATACCAATCTCCACGGAACCGCCGCAGCGGCCGTCGATGCCGACGTACCGGCCGCCCCACGACCACAAGGCGCGGGACGCGCCGATGTCCTCGGACCCGGGCCCGGGCTGGCGCCGGCCGTCCTTCCGGCGCGCCGCCGCCGCGGCGCCCGGCCTTCCCGTCGTCTGGCCTGGGCTCGGGGTCGTCCATGGGCCGCCGTCTGCCCGCCGGCCAGATGGGCACGATCCTGCAGCGGCCCCTTGTGGACGTGCGGACGCTGTTCCACCTGGAGCGGAAGCTCGGGAGCGGCCAGTTCGGGACCACGTACCTGTGCACGGAGCGCGCGACGGGGAGGAAGTACGCGTGCAAGTCCGTGTCCAAGCGCAAGCTGGTGCGCCGCGCCGACATCGACGACATGCGCCGGGAGATCACCATCCTGCAGCACCTCAGCGGCCAGCCCAACATCGCCGAGTTCAAGGGCGCCTTCGAGGACGCCGACCACGTGCACATCGTCATGGAGTTCTGCTCCGGCGGGGAGCTCTTCGACCGCATCACCGCCAAGGGGAGCTACTCCGAGCGCCAGGCCGCCAACGTGTGCCGCGACATCATCCTCACCGTCGTGCACGTCTGCCACTTCATGGGGTCATGCACCGGGACCTCAAGCCCGAGAACTTCCTGCTCGCCAGCCCCGCCGACGACGCGCCGCTCAAGGCCATCGACTTCGGCCTCTCCGTCTTCATCGAAGAAGGTTAGCTTTTACTGTAGCAGTAAGCTGGGCTCAAAAGTTGCAGCTGAACCTTATTTTTTTTAAAAAAAATGCAGCTGAAAGTCAAGTAAATGCTACTCCTATGTTGCAAGAGAGGAGGGAATAGTATTTATATGCCATAGGCCTTATTTGCTCATCATTATATTCATTCAAGTAAAATGCAACTGTTCCATGCAAATGATGATACTAGACAAATTTCCCCAACGAATGCAGGTAAAGTTTACAGGGACATCGTGGGAAGCGCGTACTATGTGGCGCCAGAGGTATTGCACCGGAATTACGGCAAAGAGATTGATGTCTGGAGTGCTGGCGTCATCCTATACATTTTACTATGCGGGTCACCGCCATTCTGGGCAGGTTAAGATCCATCCAATCATCTTCATCCTGACAGACTACATTGCCTCCAGTATGACTGGCTGATGACAGGATTTGCGTATCTGAGCAGAAACGGAGAAAGGCATATTTGATGCAATATTGGTCGGCCAACTTGACTTAAGCTCCTCCCCGTGGCCCTCCATATCTGAAAGTGCAAAGGATCTCGTTAGAAGAATGTTGAACAGGGATCCTCAGAGGCGCATTACTGCAGTACAGGCCCTAGGTAGCACTATCAAGTCTCAACTGCCTTTTCATACATCACTTGAGCTATGAATTTACTAAAGTTCATAGTTTATCTGCATTTCCACTCTTTATATTTTATACCCCATCCCAAATAAATGAATGACTCCATGTGCAGAACATCCATGGCTCAAAGGTGGTGCATCTGACAGACCTATCGATAGCGCAGTCCTGTCAAGAATGAAGCAATTCAAGGCAATGAACAAGCTAAAGCAACTTGCACTCAAGGTGAACCTCCTTAACAAGAATAACTGCTACTTCGCCTATGTCAATTTAAGTTGACAAATTGTCTCCTCTCAATGTAAGGTAATAGCAGAGAACCTAACAGAAGACGAGATCAAGGGACTGAAGCAGACGTTCAACAACATGGATACAGACAAGAGTGGCACGATCACAGTCGAAGAACTGAAGGAAGGACTGACAAAACTAGGGTCAAAGATTAGTGAACAAGAGGTTCAGAAGCTTATGGAAGCAGTAAGATTGTTACTTATTCCATTTCACTTTCACTAAGTTCAGTGTATGAAATACTTCACTAATCATGCTTCGACGCAGGTTGACGTGGACAGGAGTGGCAGCATTGATTACGCGGGAGTTCCTTACTGCCATGATGAATAAACATAAAGTGGAAAAGGAAGAGGATTTGATCCGTGCATTTCAACATTTTGACAAAGATGATAGCGGGTAAAATTAATTCTGCCTAACCAAGAAAGCAATATATTTTCCATGCATCACCAAAACAAAGACCTATAGAGTTGAATAAATGGCAGAACTTGTAAAATAAAATTACACGCTGCTCAAATTGCTCATAATATAAACAAACTAAAAGTGCTCAATACATGATACTGCCACATTACATCGTTTTTGTTTGGTTAAACTCAATTCAGAAAAACAAAAAAGATTTAATATAATTAAACCGAGATAACATACATAACAACCACAGGTACATAACAAGAGATGAACTGGAACAAGCCATGGCAGAGTATGGAATAAGGGATGAAGCAACCATTAAAGAAGTACTGGATGAAGTTGATAAAGACAAGGTGAGCACATTCTTGCTGCTAACCAATCCATTTGCATAGATTTAACAATCGCCCCCCTCTAAATTCACAGGATGGGAGAATCGACTATGAAGAGTTTGTAGAAATGATGAGGAAGGGAAGTTATGCCTGAGGAAACTCTGTTTCATGATGATGGAAGAGGTTGTATATATATATGTTTCAGCAAATATAGCAAGTACAAGCAGCAATGCAAGTTTAAACTTAGAACAAGTTGCTTCTGTAGCTATGGTCCGAGACAAGTATGTACAGCTATTATTAATCGAATATGCAACAAGAGAGAGAGAACTGTTCAGTTTACATAAAAAAAAAAAAATCAGACCATGGACTCATATATACATATGGAAAAGACATATAGCCTACCAGAAAACTGGCACTAATCCTGCTGCAAGTAAATTTCACTAATGGTACATTTTATGAACCTTTATTTAAAATAAGTATGCTCAAAATTAGGATCAGGAAAGGAAAACGCATGCTTGAACAAAATTACAAAGTTCATGATAAAACATAATGGATGCAGCATATGAATTCAGAAATGCTATTGCAGGTTCAGCAGATAATAACAAATACAGCAGGACGACATAATTTCTGTTAGGTATTGTTCACCTGAAAGCAGTTGAAAGCCATCGAAAAAGTAGGTAACACTTGTGACATCACATGAGTTTACATATCCATCCATATTTCCATAGAATAGAATCCATATAAGCTGCACCGCTTGGGAGATAACGTATCCTTTTTCCCATGTAAATTGCAAACTAACCTTTGCTGCTGCGTGTAAAAAAGTTATTAGTGAACCCACATTTTCTTCTTTTTTAATAGAATATTATATAGCCCTTTTCAGACTATTCATTCAGTCTTTCACAAAAGCAACCAGGAACACATGATCTCAGGCCAAAGATTGGCCACTGGCTGGCCAGTGCACACATCAGAAGAAATACTTCCTCAAATTCCAAATGCAGATCATTTTAGACTTGTGCTCAAGGATTAAGAAAGTAGACTAAAAGACTGCAGTGCCCTTCATTTATACTGGGCAAAGAGGGAGGAAAAGGGTAAAAGATGCATAGAAGTTCTAGTGTGACTTAGATTTAGAGGAAAGTTGAAAAGGCTAAATGACATACATTTTCGATTGAAGAGAGTATTTTGTTTTAAATATATGAATAAAGCAAATAAAATGAGAACTGGCTGACCTTTTACATATGGCCCTACAACAATGGGAATTGGTCAACAGACAGGAAAATCCCAACCAAATCATTGGAGAAAGAATTCTGAGAATGGAATTTGGGACTTCAATTCATTGGCCCTTCTGTTGAGACTACGCAATGTCTCTATATGGGGCTCATCTCCTTCAACTGCAATTATTTTGGCAAAGTCCCCGGTGTCAAAATAGTCTACCACCCTATTAGCAGCTTCAAGTCCAGTCACATATGCTTTTTCCTAGCATAGGAAAATATAAACAATAAATACAACTTTTATTATCACTCTGAATCGTTTTTGAAATGTTATGCCTCACTTTAGAAAAGGACCCATGTCGGTTGACAATCCAATCACCAGCAATAAACAAATTTGGAAAGGAAGTCGATCCTCTCAGTGTGTACTTGTAGGAGCCTGCAAGTAACACATTCCCCCATGTATCAAATTGAATATTCCTCTGAAACAACATGTTTCTAAACTGGCACTGATATTTACATATGCTACAAAAGCATGATTTTATTGTTATGATTCTTGATCCTTATCACAGATTCACAGCATTAATTTACAACTACCTTTCAATAGGACAATACGCACTGAAATGATCTAGAGTATAGCATTATCAATCATCCATAACCAACAATAATCTATTTATTACTATAGATAATAAGCTATAAAGAATAGTCATCCTTTAAGCAATCACCTGGAAGAGAGTTGATTACAGAATTAGGAGATCTTCTGATTGAATATCTTATCACAGTAGCACCCTCAAAATCTTGTATGCATTTGATAAGATGTGATTTAGCTTCAGAGACAATATCATCATCATTTACAATTACCAAATGGCTAGCATTATACTGGGAAAATAAGTTACAAGAGTAAGTACATCCTGGCTGATAATGTTGTATATTTTCAAACTGGTAAAAATGACCAGAACATACAAATTCAGCCTCCACAACTGTTGTTGATTCTTCATAATAATCATCATGTATTGAGGTAAGGTCAAAAATGCCCAGCCTGACGAATCATCAAAACCAGAACATACATTGGCGACCTTTGGAATTGTGATCTGTAAATGGATTTCATATAATTATATTAGGGGGCACAATGTGTGAACAGTAATAAGCCAGAGTGCATAATGGCTTACCTTTTTATCAAACCATAATTTTATAGAGATCACGCCGGCTGTAGATAAGTGAAGAAGATTCCTGAATTCCCGATCAGACCGTAGGAATGGACTATACATGTCAAAAAAAAGCACATATATTAATTGCAGAATTCAGGTTCTGAAACTTCTGGCTCCTTTGCTACAAGATTATACTTTCTTATCATTCTTGACTTCCAGCATTACTTGAATGTAGTAAGGTAAGTTAAGGCAAAACTGAACCAGGACTCAAGAGGGTGTTACCTGTTTTTGACGATGGATTGTAGAGAAGAGAGTCCCATGGCTGAAACAAATGCATCAGCCTCATATACATCGTCACCACAGACAATAGCAGAGATGCATCCAGTATCCGCATCTGTAGTCAAACTTGTTGGAATTTTGTTTTCTACAAATCTTAAGCCTTTAAGCTCCAATGATTGCAGCCAAGGAGAGAGAATTTTTTCCTCGACTTCACCCCGCACAGCAAGAAGTCAGAACTTTCCTGCAAGATAGGGCATGCATTTATAAAAACTAAACCTACAAAGAGACAATAAGATGATAGATGTTCATTTAAGAAAGTATTATCTGGAGAAAAATAATCATTTATAATGTACAAGAGCATAGAACCTGATGAGACAGCATATAATAGTACAGCATCCCCAGTGTTGCAGCTGCACTACATTGCTCGCCAGGAGCAAACAGGGCAGCCTGAATAGCTGGCTCAAAGACTTCCTTGTAGAGCCTTTGAGAGCAACCGTACATCTTAAAAAGCTCTTTTGCAGTCACTACAGAGGAAGATACCAACAATAATTTGAGAAAGAATGAAAGATAACTTATTATGAAGACATGTAGTGCAAGTGGCATGTACTCCAGTCTTAACTACTAACTGGATAGACAATGGAATTTGCTTACTTGCATCATATTTCCTCCAAGCAGTGTCAGTGTTATCAAAGTCAATGACTGGACCAAAGCAACACATAAGTGGTTAGCAAGTGAGCCGATTTTTAACAGGAGGTTAACAGTTGAACACCCATACCTGCAGCTATGACAGGAACTGATGTCAGTCTATCAATCAAAGGAAGATTAGGGAACTGCAAAGATAATTCAAGTTATTATTACTAATTTAGAATCGGATAAACAGATAACCAAGATAAAATCTAAGGACAACGTACTTCTGGATATGCAAAGACCCCAATGGGAGCTGGTAATCGGGGCAGGTTATGAAATATGGGCAATTCGACCTACAAGGTGATCAGAACAATTTAAGTTAATCGTGATTCAGGAGGGAGGGGCGTTATTAGCATACATCTTTAAATCCAGACGCAACAGACCCGTCCAAAACAATATGAAACTTGGTACAGACTCAGAAATTTCTGGCTAAAATCATTTTAAGTAACCAATCCACCAAAAAAGATATAGAAATTTCTGGCACAGAAGAAGCATGTAAGCACACAAAAATAAAGCAGAGAAATTACAGCAAGGCCCTCGGCAGAATAGTAGGCTGCTTTATTCCAGCCCGTGAAAGGCGAGATCCCCAGTTCATCGACTAAAGCGAAGATGTTGCGGTACGGATGCCAGAATCCTATATGCAGGCCACAATGAGCGAATTACCGAAACAAAACTGGCACCGAATTGAAATGTATAAACGGATATCGTATACTGCAGGCTGGCATACCTCTGAGGCCAACCTCCTCGGTTGGGCCGCTCTCCGCGGCGAGAAGCGTGACATCGTACCCCTGATCATCAAAACAAGTTGTAATTCGTAAATTTGCACATACTCGCCACGCTTACAAGTAAGAAGGTAATGCACGAGCTGTAGAGGGCCAGAGGCCAACCTGTTTGACGAGGTGATGCGCGGTGGCAAGGCCGGCCCAGCCGGCGCCCGCGACGGCGACCTTCTTCTGCTGGGACTCGCCACCTGGCGAGACCTCTGCCCGGACGGAGCTCCTCGGCGGCGGCGGAGCCGGCGGGGGGAGGGGCGGGCGGTGGCAGCCGGCCTCCGGCGACGAGCGCCGCGCACCCGCACATTGTTTCCGCGGGAAGCTTCCGGGGAAAGGGGAGCGACGAGCGAGTCGTCTGTCTGGTTGTCCCGTGCGTGAGGTGTTCGTTTGTGCCCCACGAACGAGCGGAGCGTCGAATTCCGTCTCGACTCGCCGGTACTGCACTCACGTCTTCCCCTCACCTTCTCCGACATTTTATGCTTTTGTCCCCACACATATCTCAAATTTTGAGCACTTCAATCAAAAATTAAACAAAACCATCATAGCCTATGCCGGAAAAAAAAAACTTGTTTTTTTTCCTTTTCCAATTCCGTGACAGAAAGAGCTGTTGACTCTGAAGTCACACCGCACGCCCCTTTCTGACGAAGATGGCAGCGCTTTTTTCTGCTGCTCGCGCACCTACTCCTCCTCTGCGCCTATGGCGCCACCGCCTCCTCCTCCTCGGCCGCGACGCCGCCGCCTCTCCCGGTCCTGCCCGTCCCGTCCTACGCGCAGCTCCGGTGGCAGCTCTCGAGATGGCGTTCTTCCTCCACTTCGGACCGAATACCTTCACGGACTCCGAGTGGGGCACCGGCCGCGCCGACCCCTCCGTGTTCGCTCCCTCGGCGCTCGACGCGGGCCAGTGGGCGCGCGTCGCGGCGCAGGGCGGGTTCGGCCGCGTCGTGCTCACGGCCAAGCACCACGACGGTTTCTGCCTCTGGCCGTCGGCACTGACCGACTACTCGGTGGCCGCATCGCCGTGGCGGGGCGGGGCTGGGGATGTCGTCGCCGAGCTCGCCGCAGCCGCGCGCGCGGAGGGGATCGAGCTGGGGCTGTACCTCTCGCCGTGGGACCGGCACGAGCCGGTGTACGGGGACACCGTCGCGTACAACGAGCATTACATGGGACAGATGACTGAACTGCTGACCAGGTTTGCTTATGTTTTGTAACTACTAGTCTATAGTTAATACTCCTAATTAGTATTGAAATGTTCGATGGGAGAGGGACTGGACTTTAGCCCTGGCAACCAAACATATTTCGGCTTGTGGATGATTTGGGCACTCAGCCGAACACAATTAGAAGTTTCGAAAACAAAAACTAGCAAAAAGCCAAACAATTTGTTATCCCCAAAGCACAAATGGAAACAGCAAAAGCTAAGCACCGAGCCTTTTAGAAGGCAGCCACCCATGATTCGCGAAAATTTCCAACACTGCTGTTTCCGACATACGGCAATGCCCACTTCATAATTTGCCGAATGCTCTTCTTTTGTAACTAGGTCGAAAAACGAATCCAGTAAGTAGCCCCAAAAATGGCCATTGATTGCAGGTTCTTTTATGGTTGAGGTTTTGCAGGCAAAGTTCTGAATTTTGTGATGCAGGTGATGTGAAGGTTAATCTTGATAAAAAGTCAGCCTTCTACTTGTTCGGTTGCAGAAATTTGCAGTAGTAGCAGTTGACTAGTCTACTTCCTTGATGTCAACTTCGATTTGGGAGCCATTACTTAACTATGGTGTCAGATACTAAGAAAAACTGTGTCTTTTCTTGTGGTTAATCCTTATTGATTAGTGGTTTGCTGCATGCAACCTTGCATTCTTAGAGATATTGAAAAAAAAAATAGTACATTGCTGATTCCATAGTAGCATTTGGGCAGCATCCATTCATATAGTTTATACTCATGGCTCATCATAGTGCACACAGTTATATATTTCCTGTACTTAGGTTAATCTAAAGACTGCTTTTAAATATGCAGGTATGGAGATGTAGAGGAAGTTTGGCTAGATGGGGCAAAGGGCGATGCCAAGAAGATGGAGTATATGTTTGATGCCTGGTTTTCACTTATACATCAGCTACAACAAAAGGTAGTTATCTTCTCAGATGCTGGACCAGACACTAGATGGGTGGGAGATGAGGCAGGAGTTGCAGGCTATACTTGCTGGTCTCCCTTCAACAAGAGCTCTGTCACAATTGGGCATACTATTGCTGAGTAAGTAAAGCAATGATGATTAGTTTTGTCTTGTCATTTCTCAGCTTAGTATCACACAAGTTATACTATTACCTCTATCAAGATTCTAGCATGGATGAGAACTCTAACTAGCTATTCCTTTTATTTAAAAAGAGTAAATGTGATGTTCTCATCTGCTAGGAGACAATCTTTATGTGTTTAAAAAACATAGCCTTTTAGTTCGACACTTATTCAATTATGACTGCATATTTATTTGGAGCAAGACTACTATTCAGTTGTTGCTTTGAACCCACTCCAAAGTTATTAAACCTTTAATTTGAAGCATGGTGCTATCTTCTCCGATTGCAAATAATACCCATGCAAAATTAGATAACTACAATATTTTTGAGTAAACAAACATTGTAGTTTTCTTCTATTTGAAGGTAAGAATGATGCTTTATGCATTTGGGCCATTATTACTTGGTTAGTGTGTACATCATTACTTAGAGGTGGCTGTGTATCAGAAAGTGTATAATGCAATGCCTGTACCAAGTTAAATATTTAGTATGGCCCTGCAACAGAATAGTTCTGAAATCGAAAGTAGACTTGTTGATCTGGTGTACGGATGTTGCGCTGCATCAGGGAATGGAGAGAGGCTAATGGGTTATAACAGTATAGACTTATTTAGTCGTAAATTTTAGAACTCACTGAAACTCTAGGTAATCTTTGTTAGTAACTTAGTATAGTTCTGTCTGAGAACATTGGCCATTGCAAATTTACATGTGACATAACCTGTAGTTCATGTGCATGTTCCGAGAATCGATGTCAGTGACATCTGATATGGTAACTTCGATGAACTTAAAGATTCTGCATTGAGTGATGTTTGATGAAAGAGAAGATTTCTTTGTTGTGCTTTCATGTCGCCTCATTGCCCACCCCCCCCACCCCACACCCACCCACCCACCCACCACAGGGCAGCTGTGATTGTTGCTGTAGTGGGCAGTATGGCTCTTGTTTGCTGTTGCGGTTGTGGTTTCGCTAGTGGCTTCCATCGTTTTTTTTTTTTTTTTTTTTTTTTTTTGTATTGTTGCTTTCATTGTACATTTGGATGGATAGGGGCGGTGGTCGTGAATGTGTTTTTGTTGATTTTGTATTTGTGTTTACTCCTTTATATACATAGATGGTAGTTTAACCTACTGTCTTCTTTTAAAAAAAAAAAAAGTCTGACTAAAAAACGTTAACTTTATCACCAGATACTCACGCAGTGGGGATCCTTTTGGGCAAGACTGGGTTCCTGCAGAATGTGATGTTTCCATCAGACCAGGTTGGTTCTGGCATGCCTCAGAGAAACCGAAAAATGCGACAACTCTACTTGACATATATTACAAATCAGTTGGTAGAAACTGTCTCCTCATTTTGAATGTCCCTCCCAATTCATCTGGCCTCATTGCCAATGAAGATATACAAGTCCTTCAGGAATTCACTGAGATTCGGCGTGCAATTTTCTCTCAGAACTTTGCTGCCAATGCCACTGTCACAGCAAACAGTGTGCGTGGTGGACAAGATAATACGCAGTTTGCACCATCCAAAGTGCTTGAAGATGGGATATACTCCTACTGGGCTCCGCAGGAAGGGCAAACCTGCTGGGAAATGCTCTTTGACCTTGGGCAATCTACTTCCTTCAACATGCTCCAGCTCCAGGAACCTATACAACTGGGGCAGCGTGTGATTGAGTTTCATGTGGCTATCCTCATAGATGAACTGTGGCAAATAATTGTTGAAGGCACGACAATCGGATACAAGAGGCTGCTACTGTTTCCAGTCGTTGAATCTAGGTATCTGAAGCTTTCCATCGACAGTGCACGCCAAGAGATCCACTTATCTCGTTCTTTGGTGTCTTCATGGATCCCTTCTCGTCCAAACATAGTTTACAGAATCATGTCAAACCACCCCGCACAAATAGTAGTGAAGTTACAATGTTGAGGATGGCCCATGCTTCTGTCAACATGAGTATTGCCGCAATGTAGTTGTTGAGTGTACTGCTGTCAGTATTACTTGTAGTCTGTCCTGGCCAATTCAACATGCCAGAATCACTTGCTCGTTGATTTGTTCTTTGTATCTGTTCATTAGACTGGACAAGGGTCATTCTACGGTGAGCAATGTGTAAATATCTTTAGATTGCTTGCCAAAACAATTAATAAAAGAACCACTCTTTCTGCAATCATGCATGGATATGTTGTTCCCTAGATCAGTTAATGAAATTTCCTCTGTAGTCTGCACTAGTTTCAGTGGAAGTATGTGCTAGCAGGACGTCGGGGCTGGAATGAAGTGAATGTACACTCTCTTTTGAACCTCCTGTTTATGAGTTGTGATTTCTCTAGACTGAACTTTACATTCGAAGGCGTAACTTAGAATTTACGTATCCTTAGCCTGAAGACGGAAACACGATGCTTCCGCGTACGTTTTACCCCATGCCTCACCTGGACGCCTGGACCGACACGGCGGCCCCCGTCTAAAATCTCCGATTCATCGAGCAGGTCTGCCGCCGCCGCCGCCGCCGCAGCCCCAGCCCCTCGCTGCCGGCGAACATGTCCGAGCAGGCGCCACCTTACGCTCCCCTCCCCCTCGTCTCCTCCCTTGCTCCAGATCCTAGCTCCACCCCGTCACCGAACCCCACTCTTGTCCTCCCTAATCCTGCCTTCCCCAACAAGCGCAAGCGCACCGGATTCCGCCGCAAAGTACCCTCGGGGGCCCCGCCCCCTCTCCCGTGGCCCCCTCGCAGCCACCTCCCCCCCTCCTCCGCCGCCGACGATATCATAGTGATCAACCGGGAGCCGACCGCGGAGGCCGTCACTGCTCTCACCGCCGGCTTCCCGGCAGACTCGCTCACTGACGAGGAGATCGAGGCGGGCGTTGTCTCCGACGTGGGCGGCATCGAGCAGGTCAATTACATCCTCATCCGCAACCACCTCCTCTGCCGATGGCGCGAGACCTACAACTCCTGGCTCGCCAAGGAGCCCTTCGCGACGCTCATCCCTCCCCACTGCGAGCACCTCCTCAACGCCGCCTACTCCTTCCTCGTCTCAAATAGCTACGTCAATTTCGGCGTCGCCCCGGCCATCAAAGAGCGAATACCCAAGGAGCCCACGAGATCCACCACCGTCGTCGTGGTAGGCGCTGGCCTTGCTGGGCTAGCTGCGGCACGGCAGCTGGTGGCGTTCGGGTTCAAAGTGATCGTCCTGGAAGGTCGCAAAAGGTGTGGGGGGGCGTGTGTACACAAAGAAGATGGAAGGCGGTGGGCGCTTGGCTGCCGCTGACCTTGGTGGCAGCGTGCTTACTGGGACATTTGGGAACCCACTAGGAATTGTGGCAAAGCAACTCGGCTTGCCAATGCACAAAATTAGAGATAAGTGTCCACTCTACCGGCCGGATGGATCACCAGTTGATCCAGAGGTGGATAAGAAAGTGGAGATTACATTTAACAAGCTTCTTGACAAGTCAAGCAACCTGCGGTCATCCATGGGGGAGGTGGCAGTGGATGTTTCACTTGGGGCGGCTCTAGAGACATTGCGCCAGACTGATGGGGGTGTCTCTACACAGGAGGAGATGAACTTGTTCAATTGGCATCTCGCAAATCTTGAGTATGCAAATGCAGGATTGCTATCGAGACTAAGCCTTGCGTTCTGGGACCAGGATGATCCATATGACATGGGTGGGGATCACTGTTTCTTGCCTGGTGGCAATGGCAAACTTGTGCAGGCCCTGGCAGAGAATGTACCAATTGTCTACGAGAGGACAGTGCACACTATAAGGTATGGAGGGGATGGGGTGCAGGTGATTGTCAATGGAGGGCAGGTGTATGAAGGGGACATGGCACTGTGCACAGTTCCACTTGGGGTTCTGAAAAATGGAGGCATCAAGTTTGTACCTGAGTTACCACAGAGGAAGCTTGATAGTATCAAGAGGCTTGGCTTCGGATTGTTGAACAAAGTATCAATGCTGTTTCCACATGTTTTTTGGAGTACTGACCTTGATACCTTTGGGCATCTGGTTGAAGATCCAAAGCGACGTGGGGAGTTCTTTCTGTTCTATAGCTATGCAACAGTGGCTGGTGGTCCATTGTTGATGGCCTTGGTTGCTGGTGAAGCTGCCCACAATTTTGAAACCACGCCACCAACTGATGCTGTCAGCTCAGTCCTCCAGATACTAAGAGGTGAGACCATAATTTCTATTATGAAAATGGTGCTCCTTCAAACAAACAAAAAAAATTTCCATTGTTCTGTGAGTGCACTTTGCATGAGGTAGTATTTCAACACCTCTGATGGAGTCACGAGTTTCTTCTAAGACATTTTTTAATTCTATTCGCTTCCATATAAATCCTAAAGCATATACAGTGACATTGATGTCATATAATGTACCTGCCTGATTAAACGGTTGGGGTTTTGTTGTGTCCACAGGTATCTATGAACCACAAGGGATTGAGGTGCCAGACCCTCTACAGAGTGTTTGCACTAGATGGGGCACTGACTCGTTCAGTCTAGGTTCATACTCTCATGTTGCTGTGGGAGCCTCTGGAGATGACTATGACATATTAGCCGAAAGTGTTGGTGATGGCCGTCTTTTCTTTGCTGGTGAGGCTACCACGAGGCGTTATCCAGCAACAATGCATGGTGCTTTATCAGTGGTTTGCGGGAGGCTGCTAACATCACACTGCATGCCAATGCCCGGGCAGCAAAGAGTAAAGTAGACAAAAGTCCATCGACAAACACACAGGCTTGTGCTGCTATATTAACGGACCTGTTTAGGCAACCAGATTTGGAGTTTGGAAGCTTCTCCGTTATTTTTGGAGGAAAAGCTTCTGATCCGAAATCCCCAGCTATTCTAAAGGTGGAATTAGGTGCGGCACGAAAGAAAAATGCAGCTGAAGGGGTAAAGACAGAACAGAACCACTCAAACAAATTGTTGTTTCAGCAGCTCCAGTCACACTTTAACCAGCAACAACAGCTTTATGTTTACACATTGCTATCACGACAGCAAGCTATGGAGTTGAGGGAGGTCAGAGGAGGAGATGACATGAGGTTGCACTACCTCTGTGAAAAACTGGGGGTGAAATTAGTTGGCAGGAAAGGCCTTGGTCCTGGGGCAGATGCTGTGATTGCATCCATTAAGGCAGAGCGTAACAGAAGTCGAACTAGACCTGGCCCCTCAAAGCTGAAAAAAAATCTCTGAAGCCTAATGTTGCTGCATCATGACCACTGATTGCTGATTTCTCTTGGGGCTGACTGCCTTTAGCTGATGATGGTGTTCATTTGGTTGGAGCATCTGCTAGTATATGTTCTGGCCAATTTGCATTGGACATTTCCCAATTGTTTTAGGATAAAGACATTTCCCAATTGTTTTAGGATAAAGTAGATTTGGATGAAATCTCATAGATCCTGTAATTTGCTCCTTTTTTTTGGTGCCAGAAGGCATTTGTAACGTTACATCTGAAATCTGGCTATCGTGCATAGCTTACTTATCTGTGATGTAATCGCTAATTTAAGAAGCATGTAGGTGGATGCTCTTTCATAATCTCAAATTGGAAGGGCAATGTAGCTGGGTACATATAGATAATTGGATGACAGCTATCAGTTTATTCAGTTATGTGCTCTTTTTAAAACACTACCCATCGTGTCCCAGATATGGGCCTTCTATGCCTACTGCCTTCTGGTTCTTCGAATAATGACCAAGCAGTACACCTGATGACCCAACTTTGTTATATATATGTTGTATTCACCACTCAATTTTTGAATGGATAAGACTAGAACTATATAAGATCTTAAATTGTAACAAATCATTGATTAATACACCCACCCCAACAAACGTGCACACACTCATAGTCTCAAGGATACCAGGCACTCACTCAGTAAATTATCCATGACTAACAAATATAGACAAAGTTCTCCAAAACACTGGGTTTGACGATAGAACTTTGTCGGTACATAGAAATTTGTAAAATTGCATTCAGCATAAATGGTTCATGAAACAACGGAAGTGGAAGCCTTCAATCAAGAATGCAGCCATAGCCGATCATGTAGCCTCTCTTCTCCTGTGCCAAGCATCTCATCAACCTTTTCTCCGTCTCTGTAAAAGTGGAAGGTTGGGGTGTAGCGAATGTTTTGCGTTGTTTCAGGGCACTCGTCAATGTCCGCATAGATGAAAGTAAGATTCTTGAACTTATCACTGAACTTGCAGAAGGATGGAAGGATCTGGCTGCAAACACGGCACCTACGTATAAGGAGGAGTGAGTTTGATTGATCATGCATAATCAAGCTGACAAACAAATTGAATCATTGCATATGGTTGTCAGTATAAGCAGAATTGTAGACTTCCATGATCTTGTCCAAGAACTTTTTTTTTTTTTTTAAAAAAAAGACAAGTATGAAATGCATATTTCAACAGAACAAATGTTAGCATACAAGCCATTAGGTAGTCTAGAGATTAAGAAGCCCGAGCCATAGGAAATCTCGACACAAGCAAGAGACAAGAGGGGCATACCATGAGGCACCATAGTTGATCACAGCCTGAAAAAGAAAAGACCTGATCAAAAACAAGCATCTGAAAATCAAAATTCTATGGACTAATAATCATAGTACATCCGTGTTCTGTAAACAATAATACAAATGCTGTTATGTTCTCTGTTTCACTATTGTTCCCTTCACAAGCTAAAAATCTTTTTAGCAGTATCAAGTAAGGGACATAGAAGCCGTCGGCGAGTTCAGAGCACCAACTGTACTTACAGGGGACTCAGAAGATTTGAGCGAATCGAGCATCTGCCTCAGCTGCTGGTCGCTGCCAGCGCTGCGAAGGTTGCCGTGGGAGCGGCCTTGCAGCGGCAGGCCCGTGCCTTCCAGTCCCGACCTCTTGGCGTCGTCCTTCCCGTTCGCTGCCTCGGCCATACTCCCGGATCACCGTCGCTTGTTTCCCCCGAAACCGTGCAATCGAAGGCAAGATGAAGACGGATTCGGAAAAGGTAATCAAGAACGGGTGGGCGGCCGGCCGCGATTAGCCGATTACGCTCTTCGGATCCTGCTTTCACCAGTAGGCTGGGACGGATGCACGCGGCTGGAATCTACTAGAGACAGGACGGCCGTGCAGCGGCGGTCGGCGGCAGCAGAGTGTGCATGCGCTGCGGCTAGGATTGGCTGCTTGGTTGATTGGGCCTTTGGGCGGGCCTAGAACAAATCTGGGCCGCTTTGTGCCGTCTCCATCCTGACATCCTCTACCGTGAAGCCAAGAGACGGTGCCCTCGTCGCCTTCCGAGACGACGGCAAGGGCCCATGGCCCGATCCCCGATTCCCCGTGGGGAATTCTTTCATTAGACGACGGGGATGGAGGAGATTTAGTCTCCACAGGGATAAAATTGGTAGAAAAGTTATCCCCGTCGGGGATCGCGGGGACGGGATGATTCGCTGATCCCCGACTTCGATCCCCGCCTCCTCGCCCCATGAAACGAGCACAGCACGCCGAGTAGCTGGGGCGCCAGGCCCATGTAAGAAGGCCCAATAGCCTTGAAGTATATATACGCGCTAACCCTAATTCTCAGCATCTGTCACCACCCGGCCACCCCATCCCTATCCATTCAGCTCCAGCGGCGCGAGCGACAACACGGACTCACGAGTACGCGACCGAGCGGTCTCGGATCGAAGTCGGAGTCGCTCTGCTCGGTGAATCCACCTTCCGTCCAGGGCTCCAGGCATCGGCGGTCCACCCTCCATCATCCGTCTCTGTCAGCCTCGGAGATTCTGCAGGCCGCGGTTGCTGCAAGTCTGCAGCTCAGCGGTCCAACACACACTTGCGGACGAGATCCCCATCCTACCACCCCTCTCGGTACTTCTCTTCCTTTTCCTGCAACTGTGAAGCACCGGACTCCGCACAAGCATTGAAGGCTCATCAGTGGTTCATGGACTCACGGAAGATTGAATAGAAAGATGAAATCCAGAAGCCTAGGTTCTGATTTCTGAACATTCATGACTTATGCCGTTTTGGATGTCTTTTTATTACTGCTTTGTAATTTCGTTCAAATTTATGTGATGCAAAATTGATGTCTCTTGGAAATCGATATGTACCCTGAAATCTTGCTTGATTATTCCTCAATCCTCTCTGAGCAACGTACATTTATACGGAGACGGTATCCCTGCGGGGAATTTTTCCCGCGGGGATGGGGAAGATGTTTCCCCCGCCAGCTTTCACGGGGATGGGGATGGAGAAATTCTTCCCCGGCGGGGACGGGGATGGTGGCCTGTCCTCCAACGGGGAATTCCCGGTTGCCATCTTGACCCGTGCTCCAGGCGGACTCGGATCTAGCTGCGGGCACGGGTATACGTGGAGCAGTTTCGTGCACACCAACTTCCTCTCCCTCCCTAATTTCAGCATCCCGTCTCTTCCCCAGCAAGTGCCGAGCATGGTGGCGGAAGAGCGCAGGGGCACGAAGCCTGCTACGAAGAGCAAGGGCGCTGCGATGGTCCTAATCTCCGGCGGCCAAGGGAGGAACAGAGTTGAGAAGGGCGCCGGCGGACACTCGCTGGAGCTGCAGGCCGTGGCGGCCAAGAGGAAGGTGTTTGAGGCTTCGAGCGCGCCGCCGGCACCGGTGTATGGCTTGGGATCGGTCATGCTCACTTTATAGGTGTACGAAAGTGTGCTGCTCTTGTTTCAGGCTTGTTCATAGCGTTGCAGTCCAGTATCGTTGCTTGTGGGAACAAATTCGCTGCAAATGTCTGGCTGCCTCCATTGCTTTTGATTAGAACAAAATTAATTGAGCATTCGTTCTATATTTCAGGCTACTCAAGGAATTATGCTTTCTCAGTATGCCTGAGACTGAAAAAGGAATGATCTATTATTATTTATCAATAGTCATATTTATTATTGAACCTTATCTATGTACAAAGTATTAAATAGCTTGCAGATGACTATCTATTTATAGACAGATCAAAGACTCTTATAAACGACTTCTGTTTATGGGTTGTACATGCCCGACGGCATTGGATAGGCAGGGCCCATATGATACGCACAGCTAATAACTATCTAGGGCTAAAAAATAGTCCAGATTAATTATGCTTAGTTAACTACATTTTAAGATTTAAATTTTAAAAAATTTTGACCAATAATTAGACTAATAATTTTAGATTAATATAAA
>JADLZL010002935.1:0-68793 GCA_015844335.1 Chrysopogon serrulatus | reverse complement strand
GAATACAGTGATAGTGATATATTTAGAAGATGCTCCAGTGTATTTAACAAGGTTTTTTGTGGCATTCAAACCGTACATATCGGATTGTAAGTGAATATATACCTTAAACGCCAGTGGGTTCAAACTTCAACACACCTTACCGGAAGGTATAATGATAAGTTGGCAGCTTCAATAGCAGTTGAATTTGCATTAGTAGCGCTTTGTTGGTGAACAATGTTCTAAACAAAGTTGAATTTTGGTGTCTGATTTATGTTAAACCATATTAAGTCTTTGTTTCAATCGCTAAAATCTCATGTAGGTCTGTATGATCTATTCATATAACATGTGGTCATGTCTCCTTTGTGCTGCAAGCAGTTCATTATTCATTCATGATCGGCAGCTGTGCTGTCCACTAGGTGGACAAACTCTGCTTCCTACAGGAAGATTGGGGCTACATGGGAGGGACAAGAAGCAGGGCGCATCAAGGTATGCAGGATAACAGGGAGATGCGAAACAAGTAAAAAAAGCTTCAGAGCAGAGCCAGACATGAGATGTTGAAGGAGTGTTAGATGGGGACAACAGCCAAAACAAAATGGTATGCCAACTAACCTGTTTAAGAAGAGTACTATAAGGGCTAATTTTATCAATTTAATACCCACATAGGGCTGCAATCATTTGAAAAAATGGGCTGAATACCATTTCTTGGTCTATAATGCTGTTCCCAAGAATAGTCTCTGCAATGAAGGAGACAGTTCAAAATAATAAACTTCAATATCCTAAATTAAGTCACATGCAGCATACCCCTACCTTACTGCAACTAGTGGTTTGCATAACGTGTAGTGTACATGTTCTAGTTTTTGTCATAACAGCAAACATATATGACAAGCAAAACACTCGGTCATCACAGCAAAGGGTGTTAGACAGTGTAAGTACCTGTAGTCTTGATATGTTTGGAGATATCAGTGGCAAGGCAGCACCGCAGGTCACATTTAATATTTCTGCTATCAAGCTTGGCCAATCCACACAGCGCATTCCTCTTCACATCAACTGTTGTCACCGCTTTCGTTCTATCATCCTTTCCCAACTTGGTGGGCTGGGTCAACAGGTAAACAACATCATCGCCATCCATGCTCATGGTAGGGTAAGCCATGTGCAGGCTTCCCAAGGACAAGGTTGTTGCCTCTGGTGCCTCGTTGTGACTTCCGTTCAGCTTATGCAGCAACTCATAATCTTCCGGTGTCATGTCAACATTGAGATTAGCCATATCAGCAGCACAGTCACAGTGCCAATCCTCCCATGTAGTCACTGGGATCGGCATGCTCCATACGGTGGCCTTCCAATTACCTGGCACCCATTTGCGTTTCCACTCCGAGGGGCGTTCTCTAAGGCGCAGCCATTCCTCAAAAGTACGAGGCTTAACCCCGCCAATTGTCACCAGTCTTGGCGGAACGATCTCCATTTCAACATACTTGATGAAGTCCCTGTGTTGGCTGACAGTGACATCGCGGCAATAGTCTTCACAGGAGTTCAGGAAGTGTCTCCAATTGCCTTTGGCTGGCAACGGAAATGGCATGTCCCGGAGCTTGGGGCTCTCCTCAAGCACGTCACAAAGGATGATGCCACGCCAGAGATCAACCCAGCCAACCGTGCCTTTGGGACCTCCGAGGATGATCACCTTGTCTGTGAGATGGTACATGAGCCTTTGCCACGTGTCGGGGATCGGGCAGACCATGTCCCTCAGTGGCTCCTCCACAGATAGCTGCTGGTAGCTCCAGCTCCCTTGCCCACCGTCTGGTTTGGATCGATACTGCTGCAGCCCGAAGCTGGTCATGTCGCCACAGCAGACCTTCAGACCGACCACCATGTACTGCTGCTTGCCGTCGGCGCAGCTCATCACGGCGATCTCGTTGTCTCCCAAGCAAGCATGCGGCGACTTGGGGATCAGATCCAGCTTCGGGTGCTGAGGGTGTGCCCTGTAGACGAAGTAGTCGTTTTCACGAAACGATAACTTGCCCATGGTGTTGACGGGGACGCGGAACAGGACGAGATCGGCGTCCGTGCCGATGGCTATGGGGCGCAGAGAGGAGTCGTCGCGTACCATCGCCTGCAGAGCCGGGCAGTGGACGGAGAAGGAAGACAGGTCTGGCGGGCGCGCGATGCTGAAGGTCACCTCGATCGGATGCCCCGTGCTCGTCTTGGAACTTGCAGTGGAGGAGTTCCTGACGGCGGCGCTGTAGGCGCGGACGTCGAGCAGAACGCAGCTGGAGAAGTTCATGTCGTCGGGGCTCGCAGAGGAGCCGCCGGGAGCCGTAGCATCCGATCGATCCATCCAAGATCCAGTCGGACGGGACGCGATCTCAGCGAGGGATTCCTTCAGCGGATTGGATTTGGGTTTGATTGGTCTCTAGGTTACAGAGGTGCAACACGTTTGAATCCCGTATATGGGATTGTCGGACCGCAATAGGCACATGTCTATAGTTCCGATAGATTTACTCCAAAGCATGTGATACAAGTTAGTAATAACACTTAACAATTGTTTTCCTTTGCACTCTCCATCTCAAAAAAAAAAAAAAAAGAATGTAAGTATGAGTTACATGCAAGTTAAAATAGTTTACATTTAATCAAATTTGTGAACTAATTTTTTATTATAAAAATGTATTTCATACCTAATCTATTGATAATTATTTGATATCACAAATATTGATACTTTTTATCTATATAATTGGTCAAATCTAAGATACCAAAACATGACAATGTGCTAAAATTACATTCTTTCTAGGAGCAAGGAGTACATATTAAATCAATATAGTACTTCCTCCGTCCTCAAATAAATCAATTCCTAGAAACTTTATAAGAAAAAGTAACAATATCTATGATATAAAATAAACATATTATGAAAATATATTTTATGATATAATTAATGATACTATTTTGATGTCATAAATCTTGGTAGGTTTTCTAGAAATTCGATTAAAGTTTAAAAAGTTTAACTTAGGATAACTCTAAAAATCTATTTATTCAAGGATAGATGGAGTCTAGGTAAATAATGATATACTGTTGTTCTTTTGTTAAAGAGAGATAATGGCTAAACTCCATAACCAATAAATCAAATTATGAAACAGTATATACATAATATTTGCATTTATTAAATATGAACACTACCAATTGGAAATTTGAAGCTAGGCGTACTAAATAAAGAGCATGCACGATTTTCATCAAATAAATGAACAATTCAACAAAAACAAAGTTTTCCAACAAGTGTGAATCGAACTTACTGCTTGGTGCCATTTCGTTACCATAGGATTTTAAGAATCGAGATAAAAATATCATAATCCTAGAATCTAATCCAAATAGGCTAAGATTTTAGGGGATTTTAACACATACACAGAATCCACGAAACATCACAGATATTTTTTTATCTAGAATTCGGATATAGAATCTCATCCAATGGGACCATGACCAAGAGCTAATTCTCGATAACAAGCAGTGCCAAAGAACCCATCCCCTACCACACACGACACTATGTTGTATAGTTATTTTATGTTAGGTATAAAATATTTATTATTCTCTTTATCTAAAAATAAATCAACTTCGAGCTACGTATCTGTCGGGGACCAAAATAAGGGCCCCTTAAGGAAAGCCCAACAAACGCAAAACTTCGGCCCAGCAGGCCTCCCATTTCCACTATCTAAGCCACAGTGCCGGAGCGGACGCCCTTTGCCCACGACCCGTCCCGAGCCTACCTCACTAAGGGCTCGGACGAAGCGCCGATTCTCCGCCTCGCCCGAGCCCCCCCCGGGGGGGCCTGGACGAGCCTCCACTCTCCTTCCCGCCCGAGCCCCCCAGCCGGCGGGGCCTCGACGAGCCGCGGCTTCCGTCCCGCCCGAACCCCCGCAACCAGGCCTCGGGCGGGGCGCGTCGCCCAGAGTCAAAGGCCGTACCACCGACTTGACGCATATCCACCACCGCCCGTGTCGAGCACTCCATGTTCTAACAGGGGGATGGGCATCGCCTGTCACGGCCCACGCCGGCAATCATGCTTACGCAGTCTCCACAGTGGAGGCCACGCCCGCCCGCGGGGGGCACCCTTGGCTGCCTAACCCCTCCGCCAGTCCCATCGCTGGAACCCCGGGCGCCATCCACCACGCCAAGGCCACGGCAGCCGGCGTCACCCCCTCTTGAGGGAGTGGACTGGACACCCCCTCCGGGCCAACCAACAGTCCACCCCGTGAGCTCGAGCCCGGGATGGGCGACCACCGTGCCGGGCGACCGGCCGCGGCCGTTCCAACCACTCTCCGACGGCGACAAGCTCCGAGGCCTCCCGAGCCTCGGCCTCCATGCGGGTCAAAGCTACGAGGGCTCGCCCCTCCGACGCACTCCACCAACTCCAACAGGGGCGTCCGTCATTCCGGACAACAGGAGCAAGGAGGCGACGTCGCACCGCCTCGTCACGGTCCGGGGACGGTCACCACGCCGAAGCCTCGTCCGAGGGAGGATGAAAACCCATGACCCAGCCACGAGCACGGACGCCTCTTGTAAGGCCCTGCCTTCCCCTTGCGACTATAAAAGGGGAAGGCAGAGACCCTTAGATAAAAAGTTCACACACTCGAGCCCGATATTGGCACCATCCTCAATCATCACGAGACTTGGGACCCCGTCCCTCTCTCACTGCTTGTACACCCTACCTACGAGCACTTCGGTGCAAGATAATACAAGAACTCCTCCCCCCCACTGGACGTAGGGCCTTCTCTTGCCCGAACTAGTATAAATCCTTGTGTTCATCTTGTACACCATCCGGGGTTGGGAACACGCACCACAAATTCACTCGTTGGTGCTAGGACCGCCAGTTCTAGCACCGACAGTATCTATGGTCATATTTCAGGGGAGATATAGATTTTCTAAAAATATCTCCTGAAGAAGCTTTTAAAAAAAACTCATAAAGCTAAGATAAAAATGTTTGTCTAATAGGTTTATTTTTGGACAAAGATAACAATCAAACTGTAAATCAAAAGCGTCATCGGTCCAAATCTAATCTGGCTCTAATGACTATGCTCCTAAGGGTCTGCTTGGTTCACTTACAAATATGTCAAGCCAAAAATTTGACAAGCCATGATTTTGGCTATTATTTGGTTTGCTATCAAAGTTTCTCAATCTCTTACATTTGGCTTGCCAAAACTATAGATTTGTTTGTGCCCAACTTTTAATTGCTAAATTTCTGACATGACATTTTTTTGATAAAAAGCATATAGGCAAGCTTCATTGGTCAAAAATAGTTACATCATTAGATAATAACTAGAAAATGAAGTTAGGGGGAGTATCGTCCCAGATACAATTCACTTTACTAATCATAGCTTTCCTAGTTAGTTTATGTGCCACTTGATTTGCTTCCTTATTCAGGTGCTCAATGGATATCTCTTGAAATCCATTCTAAACTATATCGCATTCATTATATATTGCAGTAGCTAAATTTGCAGTAAATCCTGTATGTTTCATAATCTCAACAACCTTCATACAATACGATTGAACTATCACTCTGGTTGCTCTAATATGTTGAGCTAGTATCAAACCTTCTTTAAGAGCAAACGCTTCCACTATTGGTGCATCAACTAGGTGGGGAATAATTCCCCCGATCCATCTCAGATAACAGCCCCCGTACAATTGCTGCATTCAATTTTAATTGCAGACAAGCATACCCATAATTTCCACGACTCAAATTTCAAATACCCCAACAATTGCTGCATTCGATTTGGAGACACAACTAAAGGGGCCCGGCCCATGGTCATGGTCTAAAGAAAATTGCTACATTCGATTTGGGGACACAACTAAAGTGGCCCGGCCCATGTTCATGGTCTAAAAATACTTAACTTCAGATAAAAGGCAATTTATTCCACCTCCACCTCAAATAAAAATGAAATCAAAATACTAGTAGCACTTTATTATTGAAATTGTTTTATTCTAGGGACTAGGGACTAGAGATTAACCCTGGGTGTTCGGGTTACCCGAATTTTTCGGGTCGGGTAATTCGAGTAATGAAAATTGGTACCCGAAATCCATCCTGAAAAAATACTATCCGAAATTTCGGGTACCCGATAATTCGGGTTCAAATTCGGGTATTCCCGATATACCCGAACTTTGTAGAAAACGGCAATCTACACAAAACTTTAGTAGTAATTTATACATAATTTAGTAGCAATTTGTATTAAATTTCAACAACAATTTGTAGAGTATGATATATTACATTGTTCAAATAGAGAGAATTAAATACAAGTAAAGTGATAGGTTTAAGTGTTCAATAGAAAATACATCACAAGCACAAAGAAATAGACATATATTCGGGTGGTTTGGGTAATTCGGGTACCGATGGATATTACCCGAACTAATATCGGGTAATTAAAATTAGTATCCGAACTTAGGATCGGGTACCTCGGGTTCGGGTAATTCGAGTCCGAATTCAGGTAGTTCGGGTACAGATAATGGGTATCGGGTATTTTGCCCAGGGTTACTAGAGACTCCGCCTCCGAGGGGCAAAAGAAAAGAAAAGAGAAAATCTGGGGAGTTCTCCCTCGTGTCGTCTTCCTCTCCTTCACTTCTCCTGTGCACCCTTGCCTGCTTGCGCGTGACCTGAGCCGCCGCCGCTTACATCCCCTCATCCCCGCGCCCGCCTCAACCGCGCCGCCGCCGACCACCTCTAATCCTGCCTCCCTCTCCGCGCGGTCCCGAGGCTCGTTTCCGTTGGGATCGTCCGCCCGCCTCGACCGCGTGCGCGCTTCTTCTTCGGGATCTCGCTGGGCTGAGCGGCGCAGGGCTAGGGATTCGGGCCCATGGCGTGGCGGCGCGTCCTCACCCAGGTGAGACTCCTGCCTGATCTTTTCTTCGTTCCCGCGCTTTATTGTTGTACGGAGATACGGCGGTGGCCTCAAATCTTCGATCTTTGGTGTCTGGGCGGGATTGGGGGCTCCGTTGTTGCGACTCTGCGGATACGAACAACGTCTGCATATATCTTGGTTGGTATACGCGGCTATCTTGGTAGCTGCCCGTGAGGATGTCTATGCTGATGAAACATGTAGGCGATGAGGCTACTGATTTTGGCCAAACAATGACCCAGTTTGCGTTTGTAACCGTTACTATTTTCTGCTAGCAATAGAAAAAATATTATTTTTTAGTTTAAACTTCTGGAGGATCTATTATACTACCTCTCATCAGATTGTTGTGATAGCCTGTATCTGTATGAGAATTTACAGGAAACTAGATTTAAGTCCAGATATCATCTAGTGTGTTGTTCTGTGTCCTGGGACACTATTTGTTACTAGGGTAGATCAGTAATAATAACTAAGAATTGATGGCAAGTCCATTTGAATCATGGATATTGGGATGTACTGCAACAACTGTTGCTTAATCAACTCTGCTATATTTGTCAACTTGTCGTTCTGTGTCTAGTGAAGCTAATCTTAGGACAGAGTAAGGACTAAAAACTGATTGCAAGTCCATTTAAATAATGAATATAGAGATGTTCTGTAACAATTGTTGATTGCAAATGAATATTCTGCTCTGTTATATTGTCATTCTGTGTCTTCTGAAGCTAATTCTTAGGAGGATCAGTAAGAACTAAAAATTGATGGCAAGTCCATTTGAATAATGAATATTGAGATTTTATGTGACAATTGTGTAATCAAATAATCTGCTCTGTGGTATTATTGTGTTTTATCCACTGTGATGTATGTATACATATGAATGTTAGTTGCTTAGCTGATCCAGGTTTGTATGTGCGTGTATGTTGTTCTGTCGCAGATTGCAAAGCATCGACCAACAAAAAGCAATCTACAATGAACTAGTTGCTTCCTCCCCTTTGGGTGCTCTTCAAGTGACATCACTGCAGGTACACTAAGCGACAAATCTGTTTTCTGTTACTCTATAATATGTTGCCGCTTAACTGTGCGACATTTGCATCTTTCTAAAGCTACCATACTCCATGTAGGAGTTTCCATATCATTTGCTGTCCAAAATTTCACACCTTATATCTCTCCCTGTCCTTTTTTTTTTTTCACTTTATTTACTCAATAAAGTTGTTTGTGATGGCTATGATGCATCTGTTAAACAGTAGACGTCTATACAACTTTCTTCAATGCAGTGTCACTATCTGTGCAGTCTTCTAATACTAAAATGTGTTCTCACTTTTGTTTGACATCTATATTGTCTTTTTGCTCACCGCAGTTGCCAGACTTAGAAATTTACAAGAGAGGAACCAGTCAAGTTACATTGGTAGCCTTGCACGCAGGGTGCGAGACCTAGAATCACCAAGCGAAACTTCTCTGCTTAAAGAGATTTACAGAAGTGACCCAGAGCGTGTCATACAAATATTTGAAAGCCAACCTTCATTACATTCTAATCCGCAGCACTTTCGAGTATGTAAAAGCTCTTGTAAGGGTTGATAGGCTGGACGAGAGTGCCTTGCTTAAAACACTGCAGAGAGGTAACAAAATCGTAAGACATTTCCTTTATTTCATGGCTGAGAAGTTTTTGCATTCTGCTACATTCTGTGTGCAATGCAGCTACTGTTTATTTTTCTAGTTATAGCATCACTTGAAAAACACATGTATGGATACATCCAGTGCCCTGCTAGTATGTTTTGATGCCTATATCTTGTATACAAATTATTTTCTATCCCTGTGAATAAATCGCAGCAGCTAACAAATGCATACATATTCATCTTTCATGGCAATAGATGCTCTGTCAAAGAAAACTTTATGCTCTACTGTAGTTCGGATTTACTTTGACTAGTAAATATGCATGTTCTTTGCTACGGGCGAAGACCCTTGAAAACTTGGTGTGTGTCTCCTGTTTGTGTATGACGCCATTCTCATGATGTGTTACAACGGCAGCGTTCGCCGGTAGGTCCCGTGCTTGAGGAAATGTAGCAGATATCGACCTGTGGCAGCAGCTGATCAGAAAGGAGGGTGCAGGGAAACAAAACCTGTGATTGGTTTCTATGGTTTTTTTCATTATTTTTATTAGGAACACATGGAATTGTTTACAGGGCCTGATATCATGGAGCCCAAAAACCACCTCTGCACCTTTATTCCATCTTCCTGGCTCTAACTTTGGGCTTGCGTAGCATGCATGCTACTGCCTGTTTTCCCCCAACGCACCAAAGCAACTAGCCTGCTGCAGCTGTCTACTAATCCTAGTGGCTGTGGAGAACATCGCGCATGCATATGGCCCGGAGGCACTGGCAGCCTCACCAGGCCACATCCAGCTGCCAGCTTTGCTGCTGCTGCTGCTTGTCACATGCATTTTTTGACTGGTACAGCTGCTGGTCCACGTGCCTGCCTGCTGCTGACTCAGTTGAGCATTAGCTCTGCTGTGTGCTATCTGTGTGCAGGACAGCACCATGGGGCCTGGCCCGCTGCAGCACCTGCCGAATGCGAGGAGCGAGATGGACTTGTGTGGCGTGTGAATCGGTTGGAGGGCTCATCATTCAGTGAAAACTAATAACCTAATAAATACTCATCTTTTATGAATTCATCCACTGTCCGTGCTACGTAGCACTGAATAAAAACAATCAGAGTTAACTTGAGGTGTAAGCGAGTCTGCCAAAGAATAAGCATGGATTAGAATTATAGATGAAGCTAGACGTCATGTCTGACTCCAACTTGCAGACCACATCGTCAATGATGAATTCCAACTGCTTTTGGTGCCTGAGACGACAAAAACACTCAGATTTGGTGCATCTATTGGACGGACGACTGAAACACTAATCTCTTTAGTAATTGGAGAGAAATCTTTAGTTTGTTACGTGTTATCAAATTCTTGCACATTGAGTTTTTACTAAAATGAGAGTTGTGAGAGTAGTGGTAATCTTAAAACCACTTATTGCTGCTTTATACTATATATGCAGGCAAATACATTAGATATTTAGAATACTAATTCAGACTCTATAATACTTTATTTTTTGTGCTATTGGTTAAATTTATCCTAGTCTTCTGTGTATGATGAGTCTATTTTCAAATTCCTCTAGTGAAGCCTGGGTAGCATTCCTCAAGTTGATAATACCTACCCTTTGTTTAACATGACTTAAGAACTCTACTTATGAATTTTCTGTACAGGTGTTGCTTCCTCAACAAGGGGGGGAAGAAAGCTTTGGTAGCATTCCAGCATTAATTGGTGCTGGTCAAGTGACAAAAGATGGAGCTCTTGGCACTGCAAATGCACCTATTCACATGGTCACAGCGGAAACAGGTCAATTTAAGGATCAACTTTGGCGTACCTTCCGAAGCATTGCACTAACTTTCCTTCTTATTTCGGGCATCGGTGCACTCATCGAGGATAGAGGAATCAGCAAAGGTTTGATTTTGTGGAAGATCTGTATTATATTCTGAATTGAATGTCAGCTCATTAACCATTTATGAATTGAATGTAGGCCTTGGTCTGAATGAAGAGGTTCAACCAAGCATGGAGTCTAGTACAAAATTCAGTGATGTAAAGGGTGTTGATGAAGCAAAATCTGAACTTGAAGAAATAGTTCATTATCTTCGAGATCCCAAGGTAAAACCTTTTTAACCATTAGTCTTGAAAAATAGTATACTTGGAAGTCGAACAATGCTACTTGAAGAATTTTTCCTCCACCTGCTGTTTTTTTTGGTTGGGTGGGTGGGTTTAAGAATGATCACCATGCCTTGGTGTGAAACTATCACGCTTCAATCTCCCTATTTTTTGGAGAGGGAACATATCAAGTGGCAAACCAAACTCTCCATGCAAACCGTGCAAAGAGAGGGAGGTGGGAGGGGGATTTGCAAAAATGTATTTTTGCACTTAACCACCCATTCTTAATCACACTTTTGCAAATCCCCCTCCCACCTCTCCCCCGCAGTTGGTTTGCACGGTTTGCACGGAGAGGTTGGTTTGCACTAGATATGTTCCCTTTTCTTTGTCCATGTATTACTTTAGACTTATCAGCCCAATATCTTTGTTCGCACAGAACTTGTGAAAAATCAATGCTTAGACTGTTTGGTCTCGTTTTATTAGCAGTAATCTTCCTGCTATTAGTAACCAAATTGTTCTTTATGTTACTGAATAGATTAAGTAAAAGTTACCATTAATTAGTTTGTTATTGATCTACCCTTTGCTTTTGGAAGCTGTAGGCTCATATTTTTCCCCATGTTGATACTTGAATAGTTTTTGAGTTACCTCCATTTTGTTATATAGCTCGTCTTAACACATGAAGGTACATTTTTTATTATATGTTTTTCATATGATGATGCTCACAAACCGTGCTCTTGTTTTCAGCGCTTCACACGTCTTGGTGGAAAACTTCCGAAAGGTGTCTTGCTTGTTGGCCCTCCTGGCACTGGGAAGACCATGCTAGCTAGGGCTATTGCTGGTGAAGCTGGTGTTCCTTTCTTCTCTTGCAGTGGAAGTGAGTTTGAGGAGATGTTTGTGGGAGTTGGAGCTCGGAGAGTGCGAGACCTTTTTGCTGCAGCAAAAAAGCGATCTCCGTGCATAATATTTATTGATGAAATAGATGCGATTGGTGGGAGCCGGAATCCTAAGGATCAACAGTATATGAAGATGACCTTGAACCAGCTGCTTGTCGAGTTGGATGGCTTTAAGCAGAATGAGGGAATAATCGTCATTGCTGCAACCAACTTTCCTGAGTCACTAGATAAAGCCCTAGTCAGACCTGGACGTTTTGACCGTCATATTGTTGTTCCCAACCCAGATGTTGAAGGTCGACGTCAAATTCTAGAATCCCATATGTCAAAGGTGATCTTGAGAACTCTTGTTACTGTGTTATTCAAATGAAATTGCATTCTCTTACTATCCTTATTCGTTTATTGCAGATCTTGAAAAGTGATGATGTTGACTTAATGATCATTGCTAGAGGAACACCGGGATTCTCTGGTGCAGACCTTGCTAACTTGGTAAATGTTGCTGCTCTTAAGGCTGCCATGGATGGTGCAAAAGCTGTCACAATGAGTGATCTTGAGTATGCAAAGGACCGAATCATGATGGGTAGTGAGCGGAAGTCGGCAGTTATCTCTGACGAATGCAGGAAGTTGACAGCATACCATGAGGGAGGGCATGCCCTTGTTGCTATCCACACAGAAGGAGCTCACCCTGTCCACAAGGCTACCATCGTACCCAGGGGGATGGCCCTAGGAATGGTGGCCCAACTGCCTGACAAAGACCAGACTAGTGTTTCAAGGAAACAGATGCTAGCAAAATTGGATGTCTGCATGGGAGGCCGTGTGGCAGAAGAGCTTATATTTGGGGATACTGAGGTGACATCAGGTGCGTCCTCAGACTTCCAGCAAGCAACTGCAATGGCAAGAGCAATGGTTACTAAATATGGCATGAGCAAGCAGGTCGGCCTAGTCTCATATAACTATGAGGACGATGGAAAGAGCATGAGCTCAGAAACTAGACTTGCAATTGAGCAGGAGGTGAAGAACTTCTTAGAGAATGCTTATAATAATGCAAAGACCATTCTTACAAAACACAATAAGGAGCTACATGCTCTAGCCAATGCACTTCTTGAGCATGAGACCCTCACAGGTGCCCAGATAACGAACATATTGGCTCAGGTACATAACAAACAGCAACAGGAGCATACTATCGAAGCACCACAAAAGACCCCAGCCGCTCCAGCTTCCCCCGCATCACCAGCTGCATCAGCTGCAGCAGCAGCAGCTGCAGCTGCCGCCGCAGCACAGCAGGCGGCAGCCAAAGCGAAGGGGGTGGCTGGGATGGGATCTTAGCCCATGGAGCACCCCACCGGATTGCATTGTGTATATTTCACCAAACAAGCTAAGCTGTTCCAGCAATTGAGAATTGACAGTCGACGAGGGTCATCTGTAGTATGCTAAACTGCTGCAGCGATA
Source organism: Chrysopogon serrulatus (assembly GCA_015844335.1). Taxonomy (NCBI): domain Eukaryota; kingdom Viridiplantae; phylum Streptophyta; class Magnoliopsida; order Poales; family Poaceae; genus Chrysopogon; species Chrysopogon serrulatus. The sequence continues at coordinate 55,936 of JADLZL010002935.1, read as the reverse complement.
AAACATGCTGATTGCGTGGAAGTTACTGTTGATGTGCCTTGAGTGCAAAGCATAAACAAAAACTTTACATTGTAGTAGGCACATTTAGCTGGTGCTTGAATCAGTTTTGTACCAAAACAATTTCTGTTGTTTTTACACCTAAAAATCGTTAGATTTTGATCTGCCTGCCTTCTGTAGTCTTCTGTACCCTAACAGAGCATAAATTGTAACACATTCTGAATAAGATATCCCTGTGTGCTTGAATACAATGTCGTAGCTGGAGTCGATTCATCAGCCCATTTGTTGTACGTTATGTCTTGCCAAGCTAACAAGATCTCTTTCTTTTTTTTTTCCCATGAGTCTGTTGTTTATAGATCATGTAGATGTGGTGCTACTTGCAATCAATCAACTTTCTTACTTTTACAATACAAAAACTGTAGTGCGGCCTGTCATCAATGAACTTTCATATTTTTACAATGCACTTCATGCACAAGCAACACCATTTCTTATCTAGCCAAACACGCTTCATGTAATTGTGGAGCTGCTTGAGATCAATAAAGTTTTCTTATTCTTACAAATATATTCTTCCTCAATGAAATGTCACTGCAATTGTTTGAGAAAATATTTACAAAACATACAGAAAATATACTGTTTCAAGAAAATTTTTTATATGAATATTAAATATCGAAATTGTATTGTTCAGTGCTTCAGTGTATGCAAAATAAGCAAAACTTTTTCTGTAGCGATCTTGAGAAATTTCCCTGAAGTGTCAATTTCATTCCTCAAGACAAAATGCTGCCTCAATGGCAGCTGAACAGGCGACTACTGTCGTGAGCTCTGCACCTTGGCTTTCAGCGCTTCAATAACCGCCGAGAAGTCGTGGTCACTAAGGCCAAGTGATTTTGCAGCCTTGTACAGCTCGTTCGCAGCTGCAGCTGTAGGCATGGACTGGGACACTGATTCCGCCAGGGCCAATGCGAGCCTCATATCCTGCCATGTGTTTTGTTTCATAAGTGTCAAGAGCTCTGCTCAGTCGTGATTAGGTCAGGCCAGATGCCAATGGAACTGTTCGTCACTGCTGAATGAATGGACGAGCAAGTAGGTGCTACCTTCTGTTGATGCTTCAGAGGAAAGGCAGTAGGATATGCAGCTTTAACCATGGATGGGCCCTTAAGGGAGAACATGGGGGCACTGATAGCACCCTGGGAAATAACCTGAAACGACCAAAGTACCCTAGATTAGATTCCCTCTATATCGGTGTTTCACTCTTCAATACTGCTGCAGTGTGGATTTCAGATTGTTTTTGTCTCTCTTTCAGGAGTTACCTCAACGAGTGTATTCGGGTCTAGGCCGACCTTTTCACTCAGGAGCAACCCTTCTGAGAAGGAAACCATCATGCTGCAATATTTCTCCAAAGGAACCAGAACATTTAGTGACAATATCCAAAGGTTTTGCTCAAATTTATAAAATGCAGTAGACAGCGAATGATTTTGTGCCACCTCCCCATGACCATGTTAACCACGAGCTTCATTGCCGCACCATTGCCTACATCGCCAAGGTAAAATCTTGACTGGTTTCAGAGTAAGGGGGAAAATTAGCGCATTTTCCAGAATATGATGAGGGAAATGGTCCTTTGCAGATAGGAGATTAACCTTCCCCATGACATCAAGGAGGGGCACCACTCTCTTGTACAAGGACTCGTCACCTTGGTGCAGTAGTGTTAACAGTTTCAGGTAACAGAAAAAGGGCTTTTACAACTACTGACCATGAGCGCGGAAGTTTACCTGCAGTAAGAAAGATGAGGAGACCATCTTCTGCTGGCTTTTTCGAGCCTGAAACTGGAGCCTACTGAAGAGTTAACGAGTTAGCACTGGAGAAAAGTACAGGAATTGCAATTACACTTTGATGAATAATACATGGGAAAAGCAGATGAACAGTTTCAGTGTACAAGATGGATCTGTAAACAGTGGCAGGGACCAGGAACTACCTCAAGGAAAGATGCCCCGGTACTTGTAATGCGTTCACCAATCAGCTTGGATGTAGCACCATCAACTGTCGACACATCGACATAGCTGCAGGTAACAGGCAAGAAGATAAGAGTTAATAATGTTATCTAGTTGTGCGTCCTCATATGCTCCAGGCAAGCTCTCTGATGCATCATTGAGTTTCAGAGCCAGGTTAGTTAGTCACAGTTACCCTTTCCCTGGGGCCAACCCTTCAGCAGCTCCGTTGGACCCGCAAGCAACCTCAGCCTGTAGAAGGTACATATGGAAAAAGTTTAGATAACCCCCTGACCTATACATGGTGGCACACATAATCCCCTGACCTAGAAAACCGGATTTTCTACCCCCTGAACTTTCAAAACCGGTCAAATAACCCCCTGAGGCGGTTTGGGTGGTTGGTTTTGCTTAGGTGGCAACCAAGCTGGTCTGGTTTGGACACATCAGCACTTGGGCCCACTCGTCAGCTGGAATAGCTTGCCACTGTGGCATGGGCCCGCTCGTCAGATCCTTCTTCTACCTTCCCCTCCCTACTTCCCAACACAGGCAAGTCGCGATGCTCCGCTGCTTGCTTTCTTGTCGAAGCCACAGGGGGTCCGCGATGCCGTACGACTGCGCATGCGGGAGAAGGTCGCGTGGTCGTGGGAGTCGCCGCGCGCCGCGGTGGGTGGAGGGAGCCCGCCGCGACCGCCGTGGTCGCCGGGAGTTTCGCGCGCCGCCCAGGGGTGGCCGGAGCAGCTTGCCGAGGACCGTCACGGTAGCCCGGGTTGCTTGTTGCCCTCGCTCGCGCGCCGGGCGAGCGTGAGTCGGACGCTGTGCCGCCCGCCGCCGGCGAAGCTAACGCCCCGCCCTCGCGATTCGGGCACATCGATTTTCTCGCGCAGGGCGCGACTGTAGCAGGCGGCGTGGGACGACGGATTTGATCGGCGGACACCGCATGTGGATAGCTGCAGCGGAGGTGAGGCGCGAGGGAAGGTTATGCGGCGCCACCGCCACGCACGGCGCGGTCGAGCCTCCGGCGCCGTGGGCCGCCACCCGCACTGCATCGTACAAAGAGAGAAGAAAGTCCGTCCTGGTTCCTTCCTTCCAAAGGCATGCGCTACTTACTGTTGGTGGTGTTGGGTCAGTTGAGAGCCTCGAAAGCAAGTCGAACGCCGGCGGCGAGCAGCCTAGAAGGCCGAGGTCGGCGGAGGAGGCGCCCCCCCCGGCCAAGCGCTGGGCGGAGAGTCCAGCCACGAACCCCGGTCCGCGAGCCCGCGGGCCCTCCCCGAGGTACGCCGACGATATCCGCGAGCCACCGCAGAAGGGGGTCGCAGTTCTCGGCGAGCAGGCGGAGCGCGCCTCGAGCCGCGGAGCTGCGTGGTGCGCCGACTTCTCCAGCCCGGGGCACGCAGACGCGCGCGGCGCCGCCGCCAGAGACTCGGGGCATCCCTATCCCGAGCACTAATCCGGCAGACGCCTCCCCCAGCGCAGGAATGGCCGCGGGCACCAGCAGCAGCAGCACTGAGGACCGTCACGGTAGCCGGGCTGGAGGTGGGAGATGACAGGTGGGGACCACCTGTCGGTGAGAGAAGACATGGGTAGAGAGAGATAGGTAGGGCAGCCATACTGTGACTGTGTGCCAAGATGGATGCCACATAGGCAAAACCAGTGCCACATCTGCAAAACCACCCACTCAAACCGCCTTAGGGGGTTATTTGACTGGTTTTGAAAGTTTAGGGGGTAGAAAATCCGGTTTTGTAGGTCAGGGGATTATGTGTGCCACCATGTATAGGTCAGGGGGTTATCTAGACTTTTTTCAGGTACATATCATCAGACATGATTGGTTTTGTCATGTGTTTCCATGAACAGAGAAGGCTTCTGTCCGAATTCTGAAGCACATACCGCGCTCTGTGGATCAGCGAGCATCGCGAATGTCACATCACAAGATGAAGCGACTTGGGCCGGTGAAGGCTCGTACCTGGAGGTCGCAGCAATGCATTGCGCGCACCTTTTTAATTTTCAATAGAACACTAGTTTTGCTGTGGGTCAACATGAATAACAAAATGGCACTGTCTAGGCAGCACTAAAAATAAATTCATTGTAAGTAGCTGTAAAGGGCATTGTTCCTTGATTTGGTGTGTTTTTTAGTGGGATTTCAGCAGAACATAACAATCTTTGAAGGAAATTAAGAGTGGACAACAAGGTGGATACCGAGGAAGAAATGTTCATGGTGAACCATGAAATTGGTAGAATTATCAGCAACGAGGTCTGTCACATTTCAGGAATTTGCAAGCACTTATTCTTACCGAGTGCTACTAGTATGCACTGAGGAAAATGGGTTGCTAATTGGGTATGCAAGGACGAAGTCGAAAACGAAATGGGAGGAGGCATACTTGGCACCGAGGCTGAGGAGGGGATCGCACTTGCTCTTGGTCCTGTTCCACACCGTAACGTCGCAGCTGACGAACACAGAAACAAAGTTAGTCTTACAGCAGCGGCCTGCCATGGCTGCAGCTGAGAAAGCAAAGGGAATGAATGACTGGAGTGATTACCCTGCCTTGATGAGGTTGGATGCCATGGGCGCGCCCATGATCCCGAGACCCAGGAAGCCCACCTTCCCCTGGAACTCCACTCCCCCGCCACCTGCGAAAGCCGCCAATCACAAACAAGCGGATAGCGATGAGCAGGGAGCTCAGCGTCGCCCAGCGATAGGGATGTCCCACAGGTCTCGTCGCCTACGCATGCCGCAGCAGGACTCGCAGCACTGCAACATGCCAGGGTCGGGTAGGGTCGCGTCACGTGAGGCGGCGGAAAGGAATCAGCGCACCTTGCCCTTGCGCCCCAGAGGACGATGATGCTGAGGCCGCGCCGGATACGACGAGGCGGCGGGACAGCCTGCGCGAGGGAAGGAGCAGCGCGGGCGCCGCCCTGGCGCAGAGGAAGGCAGCGGCGGCCATGGCTGATGGCTGCTGCTGCGCCCTGCGGGTGGTGGGACGAGAGGGATAAGCCGCCATGTGCGCCTGTGCTGCTTTGGACCCTTTCCGCTTTGCCGTTGGATGGCCGGCCTCGGGGCTCGCGGGTGGGCCGATCTGGGCCCGCCGGCTGACGGGAGAGGGCAGGTCGGCTTTTCCTATCTGGGCCGGCGTGATTATTCCATTTCGATCCGGTCATCCGCTGCAGCCTTTTTTCTCCTCGGTCGATGATGACGACCCTGACCTTGGTGACATGAGATGAAGAGAATGAGGATGCAGCATGGGATTAATGAAATGCAATCCTATGGTTATCATGCGGCTGACTGCACATCCTGTCTGCTAGCTGGCCGTGCCGACTGGTACACTGGGTCCACGAAATAACACAATAGATTACGGGTAAGTTAAATTAGATTAACTTTAATTAAAGGTTGTAGTGAATAAGTATTCTAAAATTTATGTCTCTAACTAGATTTACTTTTAAAATATGTAGTTCACAAAAAAAATTAATAATATTCATTTTGTACTATAGATATGCATATTTTTTATGTAATTTTAGTTAATTTAAAATTGTTTGACTTCTTGAAAACCCGCATTGCATTCTTTTTATAGACAGAGCGACTATTATGATACAAGCATGTGCGGACATAATAGTTAACACAATGAGGAGGGAGCACGAACGCGTGAGTCATTTGGTCACAAGAGAGATACTCTATCTGTCCCATAAAATTATCATTTCGTTTTTGGAAAGGTCAATTTTTTTAACATTAACTAAATATATATATATATATATATATATATTCTAAATTAAAATCTATGATACATAATTAGTATTATTTGATATATCATTAACTAAATATTCATAATAAATTTATTTAGATATATAAATATTAATAGTTTCTACATCTAACCCAAATTAAATTTTTAAAAAATTTGATCAACATGAATCCTATAGTAGCAGTTTTTCTATGGGATCGAGGCGGTACACTGAGAATTACCCCTAGGTATATATACAGGCAGGCATCATGCAGCAAATTGAATGAATATGAATCCTCTCTTGGCTGGGAGGCACACACGCGTGCGATGCGTACGTGTAAACACACCTGCATTGCGTCGTAGGTACGTGCCTTGTTTACTTGGCAGTGGGAGAAGTGAGGCTTAAGACAAAATCATGGTACGTGTGTGCACCGCTGCGAATCTGAGCGTGAGATGCCTAGTCGCCTAGATATAACTTTATTTGCAAAGATGCTCACGAACGATGATGCGATCCATTTTTTCCCCTTAGCTTTGCACGCCTCCGATCCAGGTTGAAAGCACGTCACATGGCGTTTTATTTGCTCCCTCATCATAAGCACGCCGCCGGTTCCTCCTATTTGCTTTGCTACCATTACCGTCATCCCCTTCTCGTGAAGTTAAGGGAACGAAGCAGAGACATTCTCGTTTGACAAGCGAAATGCAATTTACCATAATCTGCATGCATCTCTCTCTGTGATTTACCCTGATTATTACTACTACTAATTTGTAGCGTTGTACAGACTTGAGGCTCACTGAGGACGGACGGTACCAACGGGCGGCTTATATAATAATAGTAATAACTGTGGACCAGGGAGTCCTTGACGAACGCCGCAAGGGTTTGTTCTTTGTTGGGCGGTGGACGGACGGTGGTCGATCAGGTCCGCGAGTCGCCATGGTACTGGCTGGAAGCTCTCGATCCACCCTGGCTGATGTCACCAAATGCTGCTACTTACCATTTGTCTAATCCCTGCTGCATCCTGGCAGCAGTAGTTGTTAATTAAACAAGTGGTAGTAGGAACTCTACTACTACTAGTAGCTTTTGTTTGTAACGTACATGTTGGAAGAATGAATACCTAACAATCAGAGCTGCCTGTATACGTCTGGTCCGTGTATATAATAATAATAATCAACTGCCGCTGCTACTCAACCCAACCCCACATGCCCTCCACCATTCGAGGACTAGCTGCTGGATCGAACTAGATTGTGTGTGGTCTCTCCAAACTCCAAAGGACAAACAAAGCTGCTGCTCTGCCATTAGCGCCGCGAGCCAATAGTAGTGTACATCCATTGATCCATCAACCTCAGCATCATGCTCACCTTTTTCTTCTTGTTTTTTCTCTTTCATTCAAACACAAGAAAGTCTACTCGTAGATTGCATCAGCAAGAGTTCCAGGAAAGAAACCGTGCATTTTGTTCACGCTATTTATTTGTAAATAATATAAATAATTGCATATGTACAAGTCCTGTCCTCCTGCCTCGGATGTCCAAAGGTTGGTGTGGCATGGTGATTTGGCTCACTGTGTTTTCCCCCCGACTCTGGCTATTGTTCAGTTTATTTTCTATTTTAACAGAAGAAGGAAAGGGCAGCGTGCACCACATCGAGGAACATTTTTTGACCGCTGGTCAGCCATGCCTCCGCGGCAATTCAGGCAACGACGTAGTACGACTAGTACCACAAATTTGGAAGAGAGTAATAAAAGTGAATTGGTAGCACGCGAACGGCACGCGGGGGAACTGGAGACGTGCCCGTACTGTACGGTTATTAAATCTTTAGAATTTACTCCTTCGTGTCATATCCACGAGAGGAAGACGCGAAATTGGGTCCCATGGCAAAACAGCGAGTTCCCTCTAAAATTCTATGATGAGGCGTGACAGCGTGCGGAGTGTTTGGATTCTGTGGGTAAAAATTTTGCCCTGTCACATCGAATCTTGTCACATATACGTAGAGTATTAAATATAGTCTAAAAAATAATTAATTACACAGATTACAATAACTTTGTGAGATGAATCTTTTAAATCTAATTAGTCTATAATTTGACAATATAGTGCTGTTAGTCCATGATTATGCTTAAAAAATTGCCTCATAGTTTTCTGACAAGTTCTGTAATTTATTATTTTATTAGTATTCGAAACCCCCTTCCGATATCCCTCCGACATTCTAATGTAACATAGACAAAACTTTTTCCAAAGCATCAAATACACCCTTAGTCTTATATGTACTAGTACATACGTAGTAATAAATCCAAAGCCCAGAATTCTTCCAAAATTCAGAGAAAAATCGTAGCGTGGTTCGAGGAAAACATGAGGAGAGGAGGCAGATGACATTACCGTTGGTGGCATGGCATGTGCATGTGCGCTTAGCAAAAATTTCCCCATTCCCGATTCCAAGTCCGCCCCATACCCAACCACTAGCCGCCATTAATTTCTCGCGTCCGCACCGCGCACCCGAAATCTACTTGTTGTAATCGCCCCAGCCCACTTTTTACTGTACTATACGATACTACTAGCGCCACTAGCATCACTGCAGCAGGCAAGTGATGAGGGTGGTGACGTCCTTTTCTCTCTCCTCAGATCAGCACGGCTCAGCACAATATCAGGATTCAGGGAGGCGGTCATCCCAATCCCAACCCAGCAAGGAAGGCAACACCCACCAGGCCAGTCCCCGACACACGTCCTATCCCCTCGCCACGCGGCCGCGACGCCCCCACTCCCCTCCTCCCGACTCCACGTGGGGGCTGGCTCCAACCGTCACGGTCCCGCGCGTCAGCCTCCTCCTCCAGCTAGGAGGAGACTAGGAGTCTAGGACGCACCCCACCACCCCCGGAAGACGGAAAGCGACCACACCACGCCACCGCACCACCCCCGCGGGGCGGGGCGGGCGGGACGCTCCGACGGAGAGAGAGAGAGAGACGAAACAGGAGGAATTAAAAGGGAGAAGAAGCGAGGCCGACGACGACGAAATCTAGCCTAGCATTAGCTGGAAATCGAGCCGCTCCGCCGTTACGGTTACGCCACCGACAAGCGAAAGCCCATCCGAGCTTTCAGCGCAAATTAAACCGCTGCTGGTTAGCTCCGCACTGAAATTCAGTTCGATTATTACTTATTATTACGGTCAGCACTCACCAGTTGTGATTAATACTAATAATAACCGCTCTGCTGTGCGTGCTGGTAGATTCCTGCTACTGAACACTGTAGAGTGTGGAGTGGGCTAGCACTAGTCATACATTTTCTTCTTCTTTTTTCAGTGTGGAGTGGGCTAGCACTAGTCATACATTTTCTTCTTCTTTTTTTCTTGGTGAGAAAAAGCAGTAGTCATACAAATGCAGGGCAGGTAGGGATGAATTGCACAACGGACGCATGAATCTACTCTCGTCAGTTATCCATCCATGTCGCGGATTACGAATTCTTGTTTGTACGAATAAAAATGGGAAAGGATCAGTAAGATGTGATGCGGCGATGGAGAAGGTCACAACAACTCACAAGGGGGTCGAAAATGAAATGAAAACCATATAGACTATACTCCAATAAATCCACATACACTGTTGTCAAGAAGAGCAGAGAAGAAGCAAGAGAAAAAAGAAGAAAGTTGAAAGGAAAATTTTCTCTCTACCCCGCCCCCGAAAGCCCCCAAATGGAATCTGCCCGCCCTCGGCCCCCGGCCCCTCCATCAAAACGACCAAATCCAGATCTTGATGCGGACCTTACACTTTGCGTCCGTCGGCGTCATCTTCCCTCCGCCGCCGCTGCCGGAGGACAAGGACGCCGACGACGTCCGTACGACCGACCGCGGCGACCGCCCGCGCCCACGGCCGCCACGGGCGGGCGCCGGCGCCGCGGAGACCACCACGGTCGGCTCCGCGTCCGGCGCGGGCGCGGGCGCGGGCGTCGCCGGCGCCGGCTTGGCGAGCCCCTGCGGAGACGCCCGCGCAGTTGACGCGGACGCTGATGCTCTTGGACTTGAACCGCCCGATCTGGAAGCCCACCTTGGCGTCCATCTGCGCGGTCACCACGTGGGACTTCTTGGATCTGAGCGCCGCCGCCTGCACCGGGTCGATGGTGGCCGCGGCGGTGGACGCGGCGGCGCGGATGACCGTCGTGTTGCCCGCCGGGTGGAGGAAGCCCGGGACCACGCCGTCGCCCACGTCCGCGCCGTCCGAGGTGAAGGACGCCGACATGTCGCCGTAGGCGAAGGCGATCTTGTCGTTGGGGTTGCGCGCCGTCACCGTGAACTCGATGCGGGAGGTGAGCGCGTCCGAGTCCGACACGTTCAGCGCCGCCAGCCGCAGCGAGGTCACCGCGAAGGTGGGCGGGCGCGGGTGGTACACCACGTAGAACACCCCCGCCGCGATGGCGCCCAGGAACACCAGGCCCACCAGCACCAGCGTCAGCCACAGGCAGCACGCGCAGCACCACCCGCGGGCGCTCCGACGGGGCGGCGCGCCGGGGGACGCGACTGCGCGGGCTTCGGACGGTACATCGGCGGAGGGGGCACGCGACCGCCGGGCAGCATGGACGGCGGCGCGGGACGCGGAGGCCCGCCGCCGCCGCCGCCGTTCGCGGTGCCGTTGGTGGCGCGCACGGGAACCGGCTTCGCGGCCGGCGCGTACGCCCGGTCGCCCATTACGCCTCTCTCTCTCTCGTTCGCTTCTTGGGCCTGCTCTGCTTGGAGAGAGGATGGGGATGGAGATGGAGATGGAGGGGATGACGGACGGATGAGTAAAGGAGCTGCTAGCTAGGAGTGAGGTGGAAAACGCGGAGAAGAGGAGAGGAGCGTAATAACTGGGACCATTTATATGTGCACTGTTTATCTATGTATTTCTGTGTGCTTCTTCTCTTTTTCTTTTTCTTGCCCAATCAGTCACCCATCCCAGCTGCTGCGGCTGCTGCTACGGCCACCCTGGATTTCGTCTTTCTGGGAGTGAGAATGGACGACTAGCATGATGGGTTTTATGATGGTCTTTCTTCGTTGATTCAGTGTGGTTTCTCTTTGACTTTAGTTAGATGAGTGTAGGTTGTTCGGATTTACCGTAACATTCAAGCTTGTGTATATAGTGATTTATTTCTCACAAATGTCTATATTTATTTTTGTTGTTAATTCTAATGATAGTATTATTACATGTCAAAAATATAATAATTACAGTAGGGAGATACGCAACTACAGGTCAAAAGTATAATAATTACAGTAGAGAGATATGATATTTGGTAGTAATACCGAATGTATCTAAACGACGCTGATAAACGACAATACGAGTAAAGAAAAGGATGTCTTGCTTTCAAGTAGCAGACGTACCTTTCATTTAAGATAAGAGATACAAAAATGGATACATGGACTGCGTGACTAATGTCAGCCTGGCAACAACTAGGTCGTTGGCACTACGATGATGCCACAATAGATAACGAAGCTAATAGTATATTGTTGACGTTGCCTATAACTGCAAGTGCCTTATAGGAAAGCAAAATTTGACACGCTTTTTAGTGATGAGGGTCTTTCTCGTAGATTTGTAAAAAGATATCGAGAAATTATTATTCTCTAGCCACTAATGCACAAAAAAGTAAGATATTAATGGCAATTTGAGCTTCATTTTTTAAGGTGGTGTTCACCACCACTCACGTGAATAAAGCAAGGTTATTGTAGTAATTTGTCGCTAGCGTAAAAAGCTATGTCCTTTATTCGAGACAATGGAGGTAGTAAGATGCAAAGGCCGCATGACTTTGGTCTAATTATCACTAAGACGATGATAAACAAATGAGGTGATGATATAATGACAAGCACGCAGAATTGAAAACAGAAAGCAGCATAAATCCTACGTCTTGGTTGGTAAAAGCATAAACCTTACATGATGTACTCAATGGAACAATGATGATAACATACACCATGATTTTTCACCTTTTTCTCTAAACCGAAAAACATGATTTAACATGATTTCTAGAGAGGAGGAGGTTAAGTCTCTGAAATAGCATTAGACATGATTTTAAAAAACAGCACTTTTGGCGCCGTAGCTAGAGGTCATCACGCCACAAACCACCCCCCCTTGAGGCTTGCCCAAAAGCGAAAAAAGGGATTTTCCGTCATTGCTACGTGTCGAGAAGGGGGAGCAGGGGTGGTACACGGGTACTGTTTACAGTTTTACTAACTGTGATTTGCAAGCGCCATTAAAAGCGTGACGAGACGACATTAAACCAAAGCCGGTACACCCCATATCTAAACGACGCAGGTACTACTACTAGCTAGGAGGAGTATACGGGCAGGCGGCACCACCCTACTACTCCAGCTAGGAGTACGTACTGCTGGCTGCTGCTAGGCGATGTGCGTGTGTGATGTACAGTATTCCTGCTCGTATGTTCGTAAAGGCATGGATGGAATACGAATACTAATACCCGTATATACTATGGACCTGATGGAGTACGCAGGTGTGGTCCACAGCTCCAGAAAGGCTCGCACTCGCACCCGATATCCATCAGCTACGTACGTACGAAGGCGTGGCGTATTATTCGCTTGGGCAGAATATACCGCCAAAAATTGGAAGCTGTACACCTGTACTGCTCTGCTTGCTACAATGAATACGCGCGCGCTGCATGATTTTTTGAGGGTTTGGCGCGTACGTAACGTGTAGAGCCAGGTAGGTAGCACGTATACTACGTACAAAGCGGCCAGCTGATCTACATATCCGGGTGCGGTGCGGTCGAGTAGAGCTACGTTTATTCGTACGTACTCGACCAGGGTACTCGACGTCTACTACGGTGGGCGGTGGGTGCTCTCGGTCGGTAGTCAGTACAGGACTACTACAGCTACAGCAGCCCTACGGGTACGGGGTACACGGCAGCCGCACATGCATGGAGACGCGCGCGGGGCCCGTGTACGACGTACGCATGTGCGCGCGCGGCGGACGGCGGCGATGGCGCGCCGAGATTCGTACTCCGCGGCGGCACACGGTGGTGGCCGGTGGGGTTCCCAGGTTGGGGTCTCGTTCTAACGGATAGACGACTCCTGCCGTCCGACGTGTGTGTGTGCGCGTGGGTTTTTTTTTTTAGAAGTGGGTGTCTGCGATTAGCGACTGCCGACTAGTGAGTGGGTTTTCGTTGTCTGATGGGAAAGTCGTTCCATCGCCCCATTGTCGTCGCGCCCCTGCGAAACTCCCTGCCGTGTAACTCTGAGGCCCTGCGTGTGCGTCATGGATCTAGACGCCTATGCAACTATACACTACTCAACTGCTACGCATTCATCGCATAATAACTGTACATTTCTTATATTCAATTCAATATCCTGATTAACCAAGCTCAAAATAATAATAGAAAGACTAGAATTGTATGTATAATCAGACCTTAACCTAGATCACAAAAGCCATAGAATCGCCGACATTGTTTACAAATCTATGAGAAAAAAACACCTCATCATCGCTAAAAAAAAAAACGTGTTATCTATTATAGCGACATCGCGTGCCAATGACTTAGTTGTTTCCAGGCTGACGTTAGTCACGCAATCCTTGTGTCCATCTATGTGTCTCTCATGTTAAATAAAAGGTATGTCTCTTACTTAAAAGCTAGATATCCTTTTCCTTACTTATATTGTCGTTCACCAGCGGCGTTTAGATATGTTCGGTATTACTACCGATATCATATCTCTCAACTGTAATTATTATGCTTTTCACGAGTACTGCTACCAAATACCGTATCTCTCTGTTGTAATTATTATGCTTTTAATATGTAATAGTACTATCGTTCAACAAAAATAAATTTAGACATTTCTAAGAAATGTAATCAGTAATATACATATAATAAGTATCTTTGAATGTGATGGCAAATCGTACATGGTTCTGACTGATTTTTTTTTTACCCACCCGTGAAAGTGATAGGTACATGGGGGGGCGGATATTGAGTGAATTAAGTGGGTTCTATCATTGGAGCTTATTAGCCAATATTTTCACCTATGACTGTGCCAATAGCACGCCCAGTTTTCAGGACTTGTGACGACTAGCCATAGAAGATCGTGTGGCCCTGGCAAGCATGAAGGGGACAGGTGAGGCCCGGCCGTTGTGCCTATTAGAAGAGACGAGAAGAGGCGATAATGCTGGCACCGTTAGATTAGCATTAGCAAATGGGCCGGGGTTCTAATCATTATTATTTCGCTGGGCGTCCTCTCTGCTCACAGCCTTTCTTTATCTCTCTTATCTATGATCTATCTCCATCGTTTCCTAATCCTTTATTCTCTCCCTCTCTCTCTCTCTCTCTCTCTCTCTCTGCGTCTCTTTCTCTCTCACCATCGCAACAGAGCTAGCTAGGTAACATGCAGACCCCTGCATGCATGAGATGGAGGATGACCCAGCAGAGAGACAGAGTAGTAGATAACTTTAACATGGACGCCCACGTTGACCAAGTCAGAGCTAGCTAACCATCATGACCAGCTGATCGATCGCTCCACTGATTGGATTGGATTGCATCAGGCAAAGCAAAATGCCAACTTGCCAGTAGTTCTTTATCAGTTCTTTTTTAATTATATATATAAAATCTGGCATCTGGTGTGTCGTCGTCTGTCCGTGGATGCCACTAATTTGTTGGAATCAGCTAGCCTGTGACTGTGTGAGTATAATAATATTAACTGATTAAGTTACTACGTTATCAACTTATCATACTAAGTAGCTTGCATTTCAAGGATGGAATAATCCCAGCTTGTGGCCTTGCGGGCAATGCAAGCGCCGCGGACAGAGATTAGTGAGGAATCGAACGAAGAATGTGATGTGCATGCATGCCGTTCCGCCGTGCGTGAGGACGGCAACTTTCATCAGTCGCTGCGAGCCAAATTAGTGGACGTCTTAACCTCTCTGATGAGTGCGCGCCTCTCGTTGACGAATCATGCATGATAATACTGCTATAGGTAGTGCGTTTTTGGCTTTTATTTACCCTATGTCCACTTCACGCGTGGGCTATGCCCAAAGCCCCGTTTATTAGGCCAGTCTCAATGAGGTTTCATCGGGTATGTCATGCACATTTAATAGGGTGCCATGTCGCCAGATTTGAAGTTTTTGCATGAAACAAGAAGGAGAGAGAAGATATTCGTTTCATCCCCACGACACTCTTCGGCGTTGTTTCCAAGTTCTCGGAACCGGTGTAAAACTTCGCGTTGAGGGGGCTTTGGGCGTTTCATCCGCACCTCCGTCGCCGACTCTTCTGTTGGGGGCGAGCTCTTCCGTCGCGGGAAGGGGCGCCGCTATGGGCACGACGATGACGCGACTCCGCCCGCGAAGTGCGGTCCGCCCGGGCCAGCGACTCGCCATGGGCACGAAGTCCGCCCGGTCGGCTTCCGTTGCGGCGGCGAAGCGTGAGGCCGAGCCCTCCTCCTTCGCCGCATCTGAGGTCGCCAGGCATGGGGGAGCAGCCCGCTGTGGGCGTGGACGCACGGGGCAACTGGTCGCATGGCCATCGGCGTGGAGCAGGGACGCGTGGCTCCGCCGCCACGGAAGCACCGTCGGGCACAGAAATCAAGCCGCGGCTCCGTCGGGTGCGGGAGCAGTCGCCGTGCGGCCGCCACCACGGGAAGCTCCGTCGGGCGCGGGAGGATTCGCACGAAGGACGTTGTTAATTCTTACAAGCACGAGGCATGCTTCGTCACGTTCATCTCTGCACCTTGCGATTCTAACTTTGATTCTTGTCTCCTTGTATGGCTCGTGCAGCATGACGGAGGCCGCCGACCAGGCCAAGCTCGACGCGTTCCTCGCCTCCCGCTTGCTCCGCCACTGGAGGGACGCGCTCGCCATGCTCCGCTCCACTGCCCGGGCCGTGATGTGACTGCCGCGTGCCCGTAAGCCGGGCTCCGCTGGCCATGACGCGAGTGCGACGCGTCCGTACGTCCGCCGTCTGCCAGGCGCCGTTCCACCGCACGTGCTCCGCCGACCGCGACGCAGTGCCGCGCGGGCTTCGGTCTGCTAGTCGCGATGAGGGCGACTGCCGCGCGCTGGCCGCGACACAAGTGCGGCGCGTCCGTCCGCCGTCTGCCAGGCATATCTCTGCGCGCCACGGGCTCCGCCGGCCATGACACAGCGCCGCGCACGGGGGCTTTCGTGGCCAGGGGAGAGGGAGAGCGATGGGACCCACAAAGATCTAAAATAACATATGAAACAGTGTCATGAAACTATACATTGTGGAAAGAGATCTATTTCATGTTAAGTTTCACATCTTGGAAATCAATAGATGAAAACCTTGCATTGTTGAGACTGGCCTTAATGCCTCTAATTAAGGTTACTGGCTCCCCTCCTCTAAACAGCGCGGGTCGACCGTCCCTCAACCTATTACCTGAAATTTAGGAGATGTGTAAGAAAAAATTAACACAAGATTCGTCGTCGATGGAGTTCAGGCGGAAAAGGAGAAGCGTAGAGTAGGTGGCGGGGCGCCGCTGGCCGCGCAAGGACCAAGGCGACGGTTTGGATCAGGAAACGCTTACCAGGCTGCCAATGCAAGGAAGGACGTGTTAGCGTATATACTCCGAGAGAAGAGAGCTGCGTTGCGTACCTTCATTTCGTCGTCCGGCGGGCCTAATGGGCTGACGTTAAGTAGATTAGACGAGTAAAAATGATCAGATGCATGCGTGGATCGACCTTTTATTTTTTTTTCAGAACAATCTAATTTGCTCTTTTTTTTAAAAAAAAAGAGGATATATAAACCGTCAGCTTTTAAGAAAGCAAGGTAACGATACATACTGGGAAAATTTGCTCGTTTTTGTTAACCAGAGAGCATGGTGTGCTTATTTTGTACTGCTTTTGCTCGGCGAGAGAACAAGCAATAATGTAATAAATTCGTATTTCCTAAAAGATTGTAATAAATTCGTACTGCTAGGCCAGAGCTCTGCTGCAACAAGAATTATCAGCTTGTGTGTTGTGTTGCTGGCCTTGGATGGTGTGGATCGATGGGGACTTGCCAACAACAAACCACCAGCAGCAGGGAGCATGCATGCAGTCGTCGTCGTCGCTCCAAGGAACAGACAAATTAAAGTTGTTTACAGCATTTTTGTTGGGGGAGACGCGAAAGACCGCTCTCTCATGCATGGTCATGGATCGTACCTACTACTGTAGGAGTACTACAATTAATCCAGCTGTGCACAGCTGCATGCAGCCTCAGCTCCCGTACGTGGCTACGTGCAACATACTGAAGCAATGAAGAATTGAACTAGCTAGCCAGCTTTGCTACAACTATGTATATGGTCGCATGTCGTGTGTCCGTGTCCATATACGTAATGGAATGCAATCTGATGTACACAGGGCCATGTCGTGTCAGTGTTCCACACAGCGCTAGCCGTAACTTACCTGTATGCATGTGGACAGAAAAAAAAGGAAATGAATTAATGCCGTTTCAGTTTTGGTCACGAAGCAAGGCAGAGGAGGATTAAGGAGAAGACGGGCGGACGGCTTATTAGTTGTAGTCGTCGGCGGTGGCTGGAGGCAGCTGGTCGACGGTCGTGCGCGCATGCTACTGCTACCTCATCCACCGATCCGCGTCGTCGTGCACAGCAAGGCTAGCATCAATTAATGCGCGCCTCACCTGATCGCTCTAACCTGTTCGCTTGATTGCTGAAATGGTTAATAAACTGAACAACTGAATTTTTTTTGAGACGAAAATACTACTGGCTAGTCGGCTGAAATGACAGATAAGTAGGTCCAAACGAGCTAGCACGCCAGTCCAAAATGTATTTGCAGCTAGATAGCGACGACATGAGAGTGAGTACTACTCCGATCGAGCCAGACAGCATGAGGCACGAGCGGCGAAGTCAACGTCGACTCCATTCGTTAATCTTTCCCAAAGAAACGATCGGGATAGATGCATGAGACCCACTTGTCGAATGGCACGCATGCAGCAGTGGATCGACGACGACGACAGCGACGATGCATGGCCAAGGGAGGGGGCAAAAAAAAAAAAAAAAAAAAAAAAAAAAACATGCACCTGCTAGTTATATATACAGCTGGTCCGGCGGCCATCATATCGGCATGCATGCAATGCAAGCAGTTCCGGCCGGCCGCGGGCCTCCATCAATACTGCACCCTCAGTTCTCGCCTCATGATCCTGCAGGTGGTGCGCGGCCTTGTCCATCGATCTATGCTACGATTTGATGCATGCCAACATACAGTACGATTTGATGCGCGGCAATCAAACATGACTTTATTATTTGTGTGCTATTCCCTCTCTCTCTCTCTCCAACTTTTTATTTATAGCCCTGCCGGATCTGATTTGACGACGAGTACGTAACGTACTCCTATCTGCTTGTGCTGGCTGATTTCGTCATCGGATCAGATCAGGTGGGACTGGGAGTGGGAGGTGGGCGCCTCCTCACCACACAAGTACTCTATCTCTCGATCGATATACTCCGTATACGAGGAGCAAAATGTGCTGGTATGCATGGGTCCAAGGTCATTAGGTCAAGGACACGACATGGATGAAAGGCCAGCATTAACTTTCATTTGTCAAATGAAAAAACAACAAAAAAAAACTTGCCTGCTACTTTTGCTAGCTATACTAGCTATAGTGGTGGTAGTATAGCAGTAGTAATCTCTCCGTCACATGGACTTTATATCGTTAAAAACCGCGTGTCTCTCTCAAACAACGGTTTTCAAGTGACAAATTTTATGGGACGAAAAGGAGTACACATTAGAGTCCGATAGATAGATGATGGTCGATAACCAAGTGATTTATTATCCACCTGCCTGTCGTCGGCCCATCGCCTAGGGCTCAATCTCTCCTTCCTCATCCGGCCAGGCTGCTGCTGGTGGCAATAAGGAGAAACCCTCCTCCATCGTTTACAGCTAACGTACAATTTCTC
Organism: Chrysopogon serrulatus; assembly: GCA_015844335.1. Lineage (NCBI taxonomy): Eukaryota > Viridiplantae > Streptophyta > Magnoliopsida > Poales > Poaceae > Chrysopogon > Chrysopogon serrulatus. Next base: position 37,409 of record JADLZL010002935.1, on the reverse strand, counting down.
AGGTTTGGTTTGAATAAATGTACCGGTGAAACAATATACTATCACTGTTTTTTGGTTGGGAGTTTTGTTACCTATTACAACTTTGATGATGCATGGCAGCGATGAGGTTCTTGCCAATATAATATAGGCGCGGAAAGGGAAAATCAGGCATCCAATGCACGATGGATCAAGGGTTAGAGGTTGCTGATTCTATCTAGAGCCTGTGTGTTGTGACCCATGATTCAACCGCCGATGACTTTAATTTTATCGATTCAGGTGTGTTTTGATTTGGTCTCGGAATGTTGGGTCTTGCGATGTGTGTCCAAGATTTTAGGATTGGTCGGCCAAATCGATATAACCACTGTATTTTGGCTTCGATGTTTGCATGATGCGGTAAATGCACCGGACAAAGCCACTAGAAAGAAGATGATGGAAAGACTTGGATAGAGTATTGGTTTTTTAGCCTCTTTTATATGTAACGTAAATGTGAATTATGCTAGGTTTTAATAAAATTCTCCTTCACTTAAATGAATGACTTATTAACCACCTTATCCTAATCTTTGTCGTGCCCGGTAGCGGTAGGTACCCACAAACAAGCACCCGTGCAATCTCCATGGCTGCGAGTGAAATGATCATTGTACTTGGTGCAATCCGGTGAGTAAATTACAAAAATCATGCATGCCATATATTATATTATATTCCTACGAAATGTGTGTGGCTACTAGTAGTGATGACCATCAGGTAGACATGCTCGCATGTCTTGACATGCTGCGTTATGTATGTTGAGCAGATATATATTCCTCTGATATACACCGAGAAAGTAAACTGGTGGCTATCGACGCGGGACACCCTCCATTCCGATCTTCGCCGCCCGTTCGACTCGGCCGTCCTCTTCTTGTCTTGGGCTGTTTGGAAGGAGCGCAATGCGCGTGTCTTCGATGGGGTTCAGCGGTCAACTTCCCAGGTCCTCCAGCTCCTGGCCGACGAGATGGACTCATGTGTGAGCGCTGGCTTCCGTGGCGCTACGGCGTTCATGGCCGGAGCCTAGCCCCCAACGTGCTCACGCGTCGCGCAATTAGTTCCCTAGTTAGTACGCCTCTTTAGCGGCGCCGTTGAAGCCGGCGATCTATGTAATGTGTGCCCGGCAAGGTCACCTGGCATCTCGCCAGGTCCACCGAGCCTCGTCCTGTTTAACGTCCCCTTCCCTTAATGAAACATGTGCAGCGCACGTTTTCGAAAAAAAAGAGAGAAAGTAAATTCTGCTCTGCAGGGCACGTACCACACCTGATACACCATACATGCAGCCGGCAGGGAGTTCGATCTTCTTCCAACTTGCTGTGGCCTATGGCCTGCCTACTGGTACGAAGTATACGCACAATGTTTGCCAAAGCGACCACAGTACGTACGTGGTCCTCTCTTATCTACATGCAGTGGCGGAACCATCGATTTTAAATAAAGGGGGCCGAGCAACAAATGACACACTGTAAATAAATGAGAAGAGTAATTTTTGTAATGCATTATTAAATTTTTGATAAAAATTTTGAATTTCTATTGAATTTTGGAAGAAAAATTAAAATTTTATTGAATTTTTAATAAAAGTTCTACTTTTTTTGAGGGGAAAAAATTCTATTTTTTCTATAGTATAATAAAACAAATCATTATTGGGGTGGGGGGGGGGGCACGCACTACACCACAACACTTAATCAGCATCTGATGTCTGTTGCTAAAGAAATTAATTACCATTGAACGGTCCGTTGCTAAATATTGTTCTCTGATCGTCCGTTGCTAATATTGAATACTTCGATGGATCGTCCGTTGCTATAACGACGGCTTCAATAGCAACGGCAGGGGTCCGTTGCTATAGAATTTAGCAGCGGATTGTCTATTGTTGTACACCCCTTTCAAAGAACGCACTGTCCATCGTTGTTTAAAGGTTGTGGTGTAGTGACGGCCCCTGCCTGCCCCCCTTGTTCCGCCATTGTCTACATGACTCTCACTGCATGGATATTGTTTTCCTTTTACAGACATATACAAGAATCAGTTTACGGTGTGTTTAATTAGATTTTGTGGTCTAAAGCTTAGTTCACTAAAGTTGACTAAAATTATAGACAATAGTTTAGCTCACTTATGTGGTCTAAAGTTTTTATAAAGTTAGTTGTTCCTTATTTATTATTTAAAAAGAGTACCAATGAAGAGACGACTAAAGAGCTATTTGGGAGATCTTCCATCTCACAAAAGGACCTAGAGCTGAAACCATTTTTTTTCACCATTTTTTTTTCTGGTTTCACCGACTTGTTCATTTACTCCATCTGTTTCAGACTATAATTGTTTGATATTTTTTACTCTAAGCTTGACCGCTTATTTTATTTAAAAAATTTGTGCAAACATATATAGTTAAATTTAAGTCATTATTGAAGAACTTTTACTAATAAAGCAAGCCACAACTAAAGATATGATATTTTACATAATTTTTTGAATAAGACGAGTGATCAACCTTGAAGTAAAAAAAGTCAAATGAATTATAATTTAAAAACAGAGATAGTAGTAGTTACTCCAATTAATTGAACTTTGCTACGATATGAAAGGTCCAAACCTTTCGTTACAAAAAAAGCATATGTTTAGGGATTATTGAAGTTGTGTTTACTATCGATTGTGCCGCTGCTTTGTGTTGTACTACCTCCATCTTGAAATGGTGTAGTTTTTTATTTAAACAAGTCAATTCTTTTAAGTTAGTTATTGAATTCGTAGCCACCTAAGTTCGAATCCTGCCGGAGGAGAATTTGGGTGCCTATTTTTCTAAAAAAAAATCAGTCTTGTGGGGAACTTCCCCACAGTCTTTTCTTGTCAAAAAAAAAAAATATTTATGACTCCATAGATATACTATAAAAATTACATGAACCAATCTAATGATGTTTATTTGGTATCATAAAATATTTAGTAATCTTTTTATGGATCTAGTTATTTAACTTAAACTCTTTGATTTCTCGAAAGCAAGAACTGTACTCCCTCCATCCTAAATTATAAGTTATTTCAAGAATCTTGGAGAGTCAAAAAATTTTAAGTTTGACTAAAATAATAAAAAAAGCATAAAGATTTGTGACATCAAATAGGTATATGATAAAAAAATATAACTAATAAAGAATCTAATAATACTTAACTAGTGTCATAAATGGTATTATTTTATTATAGAAATTTAGTCAAATTAGAAAAAATTGACTCTTCAAGATTTTTGAAATGACTTATAATTTAGGATGGAGGGATTATTTGTTTTGCGATGTTGAGAGTAGCCACCTCGTGTTGTTGCCGTCTTTTCGTATCAGTCTTCCCGCACAGTTTCTACTAAAGCAGACCTCCAAAAAAAAAGGAAAAAGTCTACTTTCCCTCCCTCATCTTTCGTGAAAGTCTACTTTTCCTCCCTAAACTTTAAAACCGGACAAACAACCTCCCTCAACTTTTCAAACCATGCGCTTTACCTCCCTGGAGTGGTTTTGACGGTGGTTTTGCTACAGTAACGGCGGTTTTTGTCTTTTTCTTTTTTATTTATTTTGGCTGAATTTTTGAAAAATCATAGTAAATCACAAAATAAATAAAAAAGAAAAAGATAAAACCACCATTACTGTAGCAAAACCACCGTCAAAAACCACTCTAGGGAGGTAAAGTGCATGGTTTGAAAAGTTAAGGGAGGTTGTTTGTCTGGTTTTAGAGTTGAGAGAGTAAAAGTAGACTTTCATGAAAATTGAGGGAGGAGAAGTAGACTTTTTCCAAAAGAAAAAAGAGGCTACCATGCATCAAGGCTGGCCCTTAGCAGCCGAAACGGGAACATGTTCCACGTTTCGGGAACGTTTTCGTTCCGGAAACGCCGAATGTTTCCGTTTCCACGTGTAAAATAACATCTCAAGTTCCTGTTTTCGTTCCCGTTCCAAAACGGAGAACGGAAACATGGCTGCTAAGGGCTGGCCCAACAAGGTTCCTTTCCTTGATTACGGGCCTATCGCATGCACTAGCGTGGAGCATGAAACAACCCAGCCCACCGAATGTAGATTGAAGAAACCAATATGAAGGGCTTTCACTAGGAGTACACTGCACATATGGGCCGACAGCGGAAAGCAATGGAAAGGCTGGTTTTCTTTCTCTTCTTTCGCAAGAAAAAGAAAGCCCTATCAACGGTTTTTTTTTTCTTTGGAAGAAAAACTTGGTCAACGTACGACAGGCAGCGGATACGTTGCTTGCTGTTGTTGCGGATGATGCTTCAGATAATCGTTAAATCAGACAGACCAATTCAGACACGCATATCTCGTGCCGGGCAGTAATATCGTAATTATTCCAAATGCTTTGCGTGACAGCAAGATATAAAGAATGGGACTATCAAGCACTATGCCTTCGTGGCTAAGGCGGGCGTTACTTAGCACTAGTCTCTTTCATTGACACGATACTATATAATATAATACACATTCTGGAGCCGGTGGTTGCTTCATCAGAGATTCAGAGTCGAGTTCAATCTCACGTGCACACACACACAAAGAGAGAGAGAGAGAGAGAGAGAGAGAGAGAGAGAGAGAGAGAGAGAGAGAGATTCGCAATAAGGTGAGTCCGTCTCTTAATAATGTCCAAATCCAGCATTTGTTGTCAAAATAAAGCAGCCACGGGAAACAGGAAAGAAAAAAATATATATAGAAGAGACGATTCGCATGATCGCATCTCATTAGGCCTGCGGTACGAATGTTAAAGCCAGGGAACAATCGTCGCCACACAAATTTAAATACTCCTAGAATTGAGCATGCAGTAATCATCTAGTATAGATCTGGCGCTGATGTCAGCTTGATCCAGCATTCCACGCACGAGCCCTCCCGAGATCCGGAATAAGACAGACGCTACGCAGCCGGGCGTGCGCAGAAGCGTGAGGGCAGCAGCAGATGGGCGTGGAACTGGAGAGGAGGAGAGCTGGAATGCATGTGCGCGGTTGGGCGCGGCACGAGGAGGCTGCCCCGCCCAGGGGACGCCGCGCCGTACGAACTCGCGTGCGCCACCGCCGTGCCCGCCCGCCCGGTGGCCCTGCTGCCTGCTGCCCCGGACCGGAGGAGAAGAGAAGATCGGCAACTTTACAGTGCCAGCAGCAGCGTCTGCACTTCAGATTTGGACACATCTCAGCTGCTTTATTCCCCGCGCCGCGCCTTTTCCCTAGCTCATGTCATGTGCGCTGCCTGTCACCGCCTCGCCTCCGCCCACTTCAGCTCGCCGTCACTGTGCTAGGATTCTACTAAGTAGATGCCTGCTTCGGATGATCAACAGCAGTACAGCACTCAGCTCTTGGTAGATTGATCCCACTATGTAGATCCAGCACCTCAATCCACGTGTGGTACCCATACTTCTACTTCTCCTTCCTTGTGTATTTTCTCACCATAGATAGCACCGACGAGAGACAACGCAGTGAAGAAAGAAAAGAACAACATTTTGTTTCATGAAAGTGGCTTCCAAGTATGAGAGGAGGTTCCACGTAAAAACACCAGCTCCTATGCCGTATGGAATCGGCCTGGAACCGCTCATCGTCGATCCTCCTTAACTAGCAATATGACCCCTTAACTGTGCGTCTAGTGTGCGCTATTTTCATGCAGCTTAGGATCTGTTTGGACAGTGCCTATGCCTGTCGTGCCTCATCTGCGGCTGCGCCAAATATTTGGCATTGAAAACACTCGCCACACATTTGGCAAGGTGTGAGTAAATTTGAACTCAACTCATGGAGTTTGGTTGCAGGATACTTTAACTTAGCCAATAGACAAACACAAGCCAGAAGTTTGCTATATTTACGGCACGAGAGTTGTATCAATAAACTACATGACACAGTTTGCACTCTCTCTTACATTTTTTTTACTTTTATGTCAACTCTAATGTTAATGACTTCATTACAATTTGTTGTAACAACAAAAAAAATTGGCTCACTATAGGAACTTTTGAGCTCTGTACATCTTTTCTTTTGTTGATTAACACAATGGCCTCGAGTTATATGCGGCCAAGCATAGTACAACATGTTGTTTTACGTCAAAGTATTATCTTGTATTTTGGCCTTTGCGTGTTAGGCTATTTCGCACTCTTGATACTCTAAATTCATCCTCTAAAAGGCCTGGTCATCAAGATTATCTCCTCTATACTCAATTCTCCTGCACTCATCCATCCTCTATATCATCCTCTATTCATTGTGGGGCCTACTTATCACTTTATCTAAATATATCCATCTGACACCTTGTTTTAAAGAATTTATTGAACTGAATTTAATGGTGCAATCGAATTTAATTTGGGTTTTTGGTTTGTGAGTTATAACATTTTTTAACTTTAAATAGTGGCGCCAGCGCAAGATTCTCTCATATCTCTCTTTATCTCTCGCGGCTGCACGATGCCGTATGTCCTGGAAGCGTCCTCGAAGCCGGCAAATTTAAAGGACACTGTGCCTGTACAGGAGCCTGTCCCGGACCCGCCGCGGCTCTCCCATCCGGCATCGTGTACGCTATATGCGTTTACCGCACAGGCTACCGGAACGGTCAGTCTTAGTAGTCCCACTGCCGTCTTCTTTCATTGCTAAATATCAATTTTTCACCAATACACATTTCTTATTTGCCATGTTATAGGTCTTTTAAACCTTTTCTATGTTTATTCTAAAACTCACATATTAAATTGTGCTATTTTATTGCAACTCTGAATCTCCTTTTATCCTCAAGGTAAAAATTCAGCCATTATTCGATAATGAAGATCAATTTTCTTAGACAACATAAAGAAGCCACATTTTACTATTTTAGTAATGGTGTGTGCGTTTTGGCGATAGAGAAATGGATATAAACGGTATGCTTGGTTAATTTTGCATAATAGCAGTGGTAGACAACTTATTAGCTTGTAAAGGGGTATTTTACCTTTTTATTTGATTAATTAATATGACAAATTTTATACGTTGAGAATCAAAGAGCTGCGTGCTACCTGCAGTTGACGCCAATCGAAATCGTCTGATGTATTATTGTCCGGTAACAAGTTGAGGGCTTGAGGCTGACTTGAACGCAAGTACATTCCAGCGCCATGCCTTTGGTTTTGACTTATCTGCTTAGTTCTTGCACTTTCCATGACTGATTACTTTGATCCAGTATCACCTCTCTTCCTTTTTGCTTTTGGTCAAAACCTTGATACCTTATTATGCTTAATTTACTGCGAGAAGTACAGTATTACTATTATCGATCGTTTGCAGGTGGCGTGGACCGTCCTTAAGGACAAAGCGTAATGATGGGGACTCGTGGAACATTCATGAAAGCTGCTCTCTACCATATATACTACGACGTCTGGAAAGCAGGGTAATACATATACGCATACATGGTCCCCTGTTCGGTCTGTACAATCATCGTCATCATCAATTCATCATCATCATGAAAAGTAAGTTTGGTCAAGTGCCCCTGGCTTTTGTGCAAAATCAAAGGCGGTGGTTTAATCATCAATGACCCGAGATCCAATCATCTGGACAGCTAACCCTATCTATCATGAGTCGCACCACGGGCTGGCTACATGGTAAGGTAGAGAAGAAAGGAGAGGTGACATAAGGAAAAAAAAATTATATCAAAAATAAATAGACCATATATTAATAGTAAAATGGTAACTACTACATTGATAGATATACTAAGAGAAGACTAAAAAAACCTTACAAATAGCAATAGACTGTAATTATTAGTCTTGCTCTCATCAAGTCTATTCGCCTTCTTTGTCGCCTCCCTTGTGGTGTGGTAAAAATTTGTCTATTTTCGATGCCCTTACTAATCGGGATATGTTCGATTCGTTACCCATCGACATGACTAGAAATGGGTGTTTGCGGTTTGTGACCAAACCGAATTCAGGGTCATACTCATACCAAACATTATATGCAAAAACTGAATTCAGGGTCATACTCATACCAAACATTATATGACTTATGTATAGCTCCCCTTTGTATTCCTATATACTCATGTTATTATTATTATTTCTCATACGTTCAAATGTAGCCAACGAGCACTGTTTCATAGAGTGAATATATTGCTTCACATTGACTCTCAATCTGGTGTAACGGTTTAGAAACTATAATTGTTCCAATCTTGCTAAACCAAAGTGCAATGCATCATATGCAATCACGCAATCAGGGGATGGCACATCAACAAAGAGAAATTTGTGCCAGCGTTTTGCAAAGCTTCGCCCACCTATCTTCTTTTTTGCGAGATCCAATATGTACGCGGAAGCTTACAAACACGAGTGCAACTGACACCCATGCACACGCGTACACCTCCCTACGAGCATATTTGCATGACTAAGTTGGACTTGTAAATCTCATAGACGCCTTGTTATTGACGTGTTTGTCCTCTACAACTGAAAGAATAGCGATGTAAAATCGTAAATCCAAACAAATACAAGTGTCTGTATCGACAGGAGCGGAGGACCAACATGGCAAGGTGTGGCTCATGCCATACCTTATGTCTAGCACATGTATCTTTTGCTTCTTGTTTTTTTTAATTTCTAAGAAAAGGTCTACAAATTATCTTAACAAGACAACAGTAGGTCTATTCAATAGTGCACACCACATAAAGCGTCTCTTCGATATCTCTAACTATGACTATTGGCAGATAATATTATGGCATGCTTTTATCCGCCATACCTTATTTTTAATCCGTCCTCCGCCACTGTGTATCGAATCGAGAAATCCAAATAGATAGATTCCATCATAGAAAACCCGACTACCTAAACTATGCTCCGTTCGCTTGCCCACCTATCCTATATACATAAGACTTATGTAGGGCTTTTGGCCGTGGCCAGAATTTGACCCAAACCAAATTAATGTCGTTGCGCAGCTTTGGTTTGGCTCCCAAACTAATATGGTTCTAATGCAAAAGCTATATAGGCAAGCTGGTGGTTGTCCTTGTGGTACACATATTAATTAATCCAAGTTTATCGTATAATTTTGTAGACATAATAATACTTTCTATCGAGAAAAGAGAGGCCACAGAATCATGTCACTCGTATCATTTTTACTTGATCATTGGGGTTAGACAAAATGCTCGCAACTCGGTAGATCGCTCGACTCTGCTAGTTAGTGGCTCGACTTGGCTTGGCTCATGTATATTTAGCTTACATAGTTAATGGTTCGAGCTAGCTCATGAGCCTAATTAATGAGCTACTATTGGTCTTAAACTTGTATTAGTTTTGCATAACTTGTTGATGCCTTGCACTTTCTAACCTGGTTGATTGATGGCTGGACCTGGATATGTAAACTTTGGATTACTATGACTCTTATCACCTTGTGTTTAAATATATGCATATATCATTAATAATGAATTATGGTTGCATTATATATGGTACAAAGTATGCATGGTGTAGTATGTACTTGTATATATGTCATCACTCAAACATATTAATTATTTATTTGATTTAAAGTTTATGGATGTGTTGCTTTTGTATTATTACTATTTTCAATCTTCAAATAAATACATAAATTATGTTCTTATGTTTCTTTGTGCCTAGATCACGAGCAAATAAAATGCATAAATTATGTTTTTATGGTTTTTTTGACTGAATCACGAGCTAAATGAGCTAACTTGAGCTTGTAAATGTACCAAGCTGAGCTTGGTTGTTATCTAGCCCTACTGATCATATCAAGTTTATCCTATATTAAATATTTGTAGTTTTCAACATTAGTATGTAAGGACTCATAGAAATTCTCATCATAATATCGGTGTTATATTGATCATGAAATATACTTTTGTATTAACATATATCTAATTTTTATTAAAGACAATATAATTCAAAGGCAATTGTAGTCAAATTGACACATTAGAGCATGTTTGAGTGTCTTTCCCTTCTCTTATCAACATAATTATTTCTAGCTTCCAAGCGCATGTCTCCTTATATGATGTGCTGTCCTTTCCTACCGTCTTCTAGTTGGGATTTTTCATTTTCCAATGTACTCCCTCCGTCTCAAAAAACATATAAATCTCGTTTTTTGAAAAGTTAAAGAATCTTTAACTTTAACTAAATTTATAAAAAAAATATTATGTATGTTTAGATGTCCAATAAAGTTTATTATGAAAATATATATTTTTTATGACGAATCTAACGAAACTTATTACACATTATAAACATTAATATTTTCTAAATTATATTTAGTCAATATTAAGAATCTTTGACTTCTCGAAAAACGAGATTTACATGTTTTTTTGAGACGAAGGAAATACATAATGTTATACTCCCTCCATTTCAAATTATTATAAGTTATTTAAGATTTTTCAGTTTATAGTTTTTTAAAATGGCTTAAATTTTACTATGTTGCAAAACTCTTTTAAATAAAACAATGGAGGGAATATATATTAGAAAATACAAATAAGACACCTTATAATTTAGAACGAACAAAAAATTATATTAGTAGCAAAATACGTGGAAATGCAACACGCAACGGAATTGGAGCATTTCTTTTGATCGGCCATTGGAGCATTTTTGGTTTGGAGACGCGGTACTAGGAAAAGAAGAAGGTGGCGGTGCATAATCAAATATTGGCGCGGGCAAAGCAGGGTGTAAAGTGCAAAGACGTGCCAGTTCGACGTCAGTGGGCGGCGCCGGGTCGCGGCTGGCCGCTTTGGAATCGACGACGGCCTCCTTTCGGCAACCAACCGACCCGACCCCGACGGCCGACCTCAACTGAGAGGGGATGGGACGGGACACACAACAATTAGCCACCCACTTATTTTTAATCCAGACAGACTTTATGGCACGGAGACCCGCCTCGGCGCACCGTTCGCACCGGCGTACCAGGCATACAGTCACTGTCGGGTAGGCCCCATAGTTACATATATGGACCCACGTGCAGTGCATATGTTCTGTGCAGCAGCATGCGCAGATACATACGGATACGGTATGGTATGGTTCCGGTTCCATTCAAGTTAGGGGGCCAGTGGATTTTCTATGCACTCAGCTGTCCAGTCGGACCTGTGGTCCATTTGCATCTGATCCTCGCGAGCAAGGATGTACAGTACTATAATATAATTGGCTAGAGGGTGTTTAGATGCACTCATAAAAATTTTACCTGTGTCATGTTGGAGAGATATCGGAGGGATTATTCAAATACCAATAAAAAATCTAATTATAGAACTAATTAGTATATGATGAGATAAAAATTTTAAGTATAATTAATCCGTTATTAGCAAATATTTATTATAGCACCACATTGTTAAATCATAGACTAATTAGGATTAAAAAATTCATCTTACAAAATAGTTATAATCTATATAAATATTTATTTTTAGTCTATATTTTATACTCCATACATATATGCCCCGTAAATCCAAACACTCCTGCCATATTTCTCATCACAATCACATCAGACAGCAAGAATAACAGTCCACAGTATTTCTAGATGAATTTACTGATGTGATATCATTGCATGTGGCCTATGCATTTCCTTCACATAAATAACAAGCCGCCGTCGTTCATCATTTAAGTGGTAGAGGATAGTTGTTAACCGTTGGCTTATCCTTTTCACATGTTCAGCAAGTTCCATTGGTAATGACTAGCATTATATATACCTTTTGCTATAACAACGGTGAAATTTATGGATTACTCTCTCTGTCCCTAAATAAGTGTTGTTTCACTCTCCGAGAAACAAATGCTGATAATTTTAATAAATAATAAATATCATCGATTAGTATCATAATTAGTATCACCGGAAACATCTTTGGATCTAGTTTTTCTAACAAAATTATTTCGGGATATAAATATTGTATGTATTTTTACAAATCAAGTTAAACTTGTGGCACGTATCCCACGACAATATTTATTTAGGGACGGAAGGAGTAGTGCCAAACAAATAGAGATACACAGAATCAACTCGAAAGAAGTTGGAAGCAAAGCTCTGCTGAACTTATCCTTACATCCACATAATTCATCTGTTGGACATAGTGCCTACCTTTCTATTGTAATTGTTAGGATTGGTTTCATGTCTTCTGCTAGGCAGTAAAAACACAAAACCTGTACGATTCCAAATCCATGCAAATATGCCATCCTCTTGTATTTTTGTTCTCCTAGAATTGATAGACCAATGAAACTCAACTAAATCTCCGTGACATTAATTTTAAAAAAGAAAGAAAAGAACACTCCAAATTGTGAACTCCGCTTTATTCGTTCTAGAAAAAAAAATACAACTCTAAATTCTTTAACAGTGTAACCAGCTCATTTCATCAAATTTGTAGCAAACAACATTAACATTTACATCTCCAATATAATTTTATTAAATATATTTGAAAAATAATTAGTGTATTATTTTATATCATAAATTTTAGTATTTTTAATATAATTTTAGTTGTATTTAAGTCAGTTGGAAAAAAAGACATATAACGGAGGGAGTACAAGCGACACAGAACGAACGACTGTGAACGTGACGCATCAAAGCCGTCCGCATCCAAAAATTGCGGAATATTCTTATTTCTTACCCGCCTGTGACTTTCCGGTAGTTTCATTTAAATTCAACTATATAGTTGGTATACGTACGGTATATACACACGGTTATACGGTACTCATACACACACTGCTTTTCGAAAATTACAATCACCCACCTCCCAATAAAAGCGGCCACGCCTTCGTGCACCTCCGGTCTCTCCCCCTTTCCTCCACCTTCCCCCACCTCCTCCGCCATCGCCGACGCCGACCCACTCCGGCCGCCGCGCCAGCCCCGGCACCATCTCCACACGGTCCGTGCCCCTTCCCCCCTCGTTCCCCGGTCAGATTGGAATTTCTCGCCTCCCTCCCACCCGCGCCTGCGCCTATCTACCTCTGCCGCAGGCCTCCCTGGACGCCGCTGGCGCCGGGGTGGAGATCCGACCTGGACTTTCTCTGATTCCTGGTTCTGCTGGTTAGGATGCCCTAGCTTGCTTGCTTGTTTTGTTTTCTGCGGAAACTTCCCCACGCTGTGAACCCTGGAATCCAAATCTCCCCTTCCTGAGATGGACGATGGATCGCTGGCTTGCTGCAGATTTGCTCGCGCGCTTTGGAGTAATAAAACTAGTATTTCTCTCCCCCGAGACCAGATTCTCGGGGGGTTCAGCTGAGCCCCCTTGCCCTCGTGGTAACCCGCCGCTGAGTGTGTACCCTGTGCGATCTCTAGTAATAATTGCAGTATTCAGCCGTAGATGACCTAAGGGGAAGCGTAGTTAGCGCGGACATCCATCAATCTGCACCCTTTGTACAGTAACATTGCTGTTTTGCTGGTTCTACCCCATTTAATGCTCCTGATCTCTACCGGAATTCTGAGGCATGGGTCGCAAAACATAGATCATTACAGTTGGTTTTTTATTTATGGTGTACACAAGAATCTGTCAAAAGCACCTGATTATTAAGCAGTACAGCTTGGTAGCCTAGTCCAATATATTTCTTCTTTTTGCTGATGTTATTTCCTAAGGCCTTACGCAAATCTATCATTTGCAATTTTGTTTTGGGGGGAAATGCTTGAAGCAAGTGAATGCTGCAATCATATTGCTTTTGGATGTGATGTTTTATGACTCATTAATTTGAATCCTGCAGAGCAGAAATGGGGGATGCGTGTTTCTCAACACAGCTAATTGATGGAGATGGGGTCTTCAACATCTCCGGATTGGAGAACTTCATGAAGGATGTCAGATTGGGTGAATGCGGGCTCTCCTATGCTGTTGTATCAATAATGGGCCCGCAAAGTAGTGGTATGGGGTCTCTCCTTTCCATTGTTTTGATTTTGTATACTGCATACATCCTTTTGTCTGATCACACCCTGTTTCCTCATTTTTTTTGTAGGGAAAAGCACACTTTTGAATCATCTTTTTGGCACCAATTTTAGGGAGATGGATGCCTTCAGAGGAAGGCATGTTTCTAGTCCCTTCTTATTTCTCTTCCATTTCTCATTACAAACCTTCTTGGCTCTGGTGCAGCCTATTCTTCTTTAACTTATTTAGTATTTTATACCATCAGGTCACAGACAACCAAAGGTATATGGTTAGCGAAGGCCCAGAATATTGAACCATGCACCCTTGTAATGGATTTGGAAGGAACTGATGGAAGAGAGAGGGGAGAGGTAATAAAACTAGCATTCCTCCAATTTGGATGTCGTTTGGTTTTGATGTGTGCTACTAGTGTCACAGAGACCATATGCTTAATTCTACTTGTTTCTAAGACCTCTTTTTTCTTATAAACTGAAACAAACAAAGGACTCTTTCTTGTTGAGTAAGCCTCATAATGTGATGCCTGCTGTTTCCTCATCTCATCTTGTAATGACATGAACATTGCTGAAACTGATCCTTCTCAAAATTACACATTTTGTGTTATGGTTCTAATACTCCACATTATGCTGAAATGTTGATGCATAATTCATACGCATGATGACATTTCAGGATGACACAGCATTTGAGAAGCAAAGTGCATTGTTTGCTTTGGCCGTTTCGGACATTGTCTTGATTAATATGTAAGTTTAGTGAAGTGATTGTTGTTGGACTTGGGCCTAATATTCCCCTGTGTAACTTAACAATTCTTTTTATTTTCCTATATAGGTGGTGTCATGACATTGGCAGAGAACAGGCTGCAAACAAGCCTCTTTTGAAGACTGTTTTCCAGGCAAGTTGTTTATGAGTATTATTTTGATGCAACTTTTTTTTACCCTATTTTGTCTATGCTTGATGTGAATTGTCATTTGAGGCGTTTCCTTTGGATTTTCTTTTTTCATATGTGCAGGTCATGATGAGGTTGTTCAGTCCTCGCAAAACGACGTTGTTGTTTGTTATTCGTGACAAATCAAGGGTAAGGGCTTGCTATTTTGCTGTTTAGGCTGCTTCGAATTAAGACATGTGAAGAACTGCCAGCATTTCTACTTTCCTTTTTGCATCTAATTGCTTGTATACTAACTGTTGGCTCCTTTTGGTTTCTGACAGACACCCCTAGAAAATCTTGAACCAATTCTAAGGGAAGACATTCAGAAGGTATGCGTTTAGTTGAGATCCTGTTTTCTTTTGAGACATTTGTGTTTTCTGTGGCCTATAATCTGTTTACATTTTTGCTGCAGATATGGGATGCTGTTCCAAAACCCCATGCCCATAAAGAAACTCCACTTAGTGAATTTTTTGATGTAAAAATCATGACTTAACCTTTCTTCAACACATTTTTTTTCCTGATGTTGTTCACTACAAAGTTCATTTGTTTTCCACATCCAGGTACAAGTTGTAGCACTGTCGAGTTATGAAGAAAAAGAAGAGTTATTCAAACAGCAGGTTGGTGTATACGAAATGTAAATTGTGAAAATTATGCTCATTACAGATTTTGCTGGGATTATTTCTAAGTGTAAACAATTCTTTCTGTAGGTTTCGGATTTAAGAGATAGGTTTCAACATTCTATTGCTCCTGGTGGACTTGCCGGGGATCGTCGTGGTGTCGTCCCAGCTTCAGGTTTCTCGTTTAGCTCCCAGCAATTTTGGAAAGTCATTAAGGAGAACAAAGACCTTGACCTGCCTGCTCATAAAGTGAGTACTATCCATTGTTCTCCAATTCAAGCTATCAAAGTTTTGTATGTTGAGTTTTTTATGCTTTACTCCAGGTTATGGTGGCTACTGTACGCTGTGAGGAAATTGGTAATGAGAAAGTTGCCAGTTTTACAGCTGATGAGGTGATTATAATACATATCACACATGATCTGTGGATCATAGATTCCTTCAAGAACTGATTGTATATGATTTCTGTGTGAAGGAATGGCAACAATTTGAGGAGGCTGTTCAGCATGACTTTGTTCCTGGATTTGGGAAGAAGCTCAGCAGCCTTCTAGATAGATGTTTATCAGAGTGAGTTTATTGGTTGTCTTATGAGTACTCTGTTATCTTTCTTGTCATGTGATCCCCATGATTTAGATGACGTTTTTCAAGTCTATTCAAGATAAATAGAGTCCCATTTGCCTCTATAGAACTCTTGGAGCCAGCTAATTACTGCTGCAGAATAGCAGAGTGGAGGCTATTTATTTGTTGTAAATGAATTATGCGATTTACATGCTCAATTCTTGGTGTAAATATTGAAGGTATCTGGAAAAAAAAGATTCATTCCTTTCATGATGGTTTTGTTCTTCTTTTTGTCACAGGTATGACATGGAGGCTATTTATTTTGATGAAGGTGTTAGAAGCTCTAAAAGACAACAACTTGAGTCTAAACTCTTGCAGGTTCGTTCATACTTTTTAACTACTGTATCTCAAGCACATTTGATCCATTGTATGAACATTGAAATAAATTGTACTTCTCCACACTTGCTTCATTTACTCTTATCTCTGAAATTCTCACGTACAAATACATACTCCATCTGTTTATGAATGCATGTCGTTTTGGATGTGATTATTTTTCATGGGGTAACTCTGGCTACTATTGGCACTATATGCTGGTGGACAGTTTGAAAATAATGTATGATGAGAGTATCTTTTATATGATGAACATATTCATATTACTTTCATTTGGTCAATCTCGGTAATTGTTCATATGTTGTAGCCAAAGTTTAAACTTCTCACTTCTTTGTGTCCAAATCAACATACATTTACAAACTGAGTTCAAGAGTTAGCATAGGTATTAGGGTGTGACTTTGAGTCTAATAATTGTGAATTAATAAAAGCCTTTCCTTTATTAAAAAAATTAGTGTATGACTCATGTATCTGTCCATTGTCAATTTGTCATAAACGAAACTATATATCTGGAATTTAATCTGGTGAACAAATACTGTTGTACATTTCCTGAGTACTTGTTTTGTAACTAGTTAGTGGAAGAGTGGGAACCTTTTATCTAAATTAGCACCGATTACGTTTTTGTGTATTCATTTTCCTGCCATGATTCTTTAATATATATTTGCTTACATGTTCCCAAGTTTGCAGCATTTTTTTTTGATTATTTCCACTGTGCTGCTTACTAACACTTTATTTACACCGATGCCTTCCTCGTCTTTGTAGCTTGTCAATCCTGCCTATCAATCTCTTCTAGGTCACTTACGCACTAGAACTTTAGAAGCATTTAAGGAGTCCTTTGACAAGGCCCTAGAAAAGGAGGGATTTGCTGTTGCAGCTCGGAATTGTACTGAAACCTTCTTGGAGAAGTTCGATAAAGGATCTGAAGGTATGTTTTCAGGATTGTTAATCTTTACTTGTTTCTTGTTTTGGTAGTGCTCCACTTCAGTAGAAACATACTTATGTTCGTTGCAGTCAGTCAACTCTGGGGTCTGTTGGAAGCATTAATCTAGAATATAAGTAGAAACCGGTTTGTATAATCTACCAGCGCACCTTCCTAGGCTAGCAGACTACCTAGAAAGATATTTGTTCTAGCACTTGTTACCGGATGTTTTCCTAGTGTTCTTTGTTCAATTATGAAATCAATTTGGCATTATTGGTGTTCACTGTTCAAGTATGATCAATTCTGTCAAAAAATTCTTCAAGTGGACTGGTACTGGTTCTGGTAACTGTACCAGCCAGCTGAAGATATTTGTTCTAGCACTTGTTACCGGATGTTTTCCTAGTGTTCTTTGTTCAATTATGAAATCAATTTGGCATTATTGGTGTTCACTGTTCAAGTATGATCAATTCTGTCAAAAAATTCTTCAAGTGGACTGGTACTGGTTCTGGTAACTGTACCAGCCAGCTGAGTCTGAAATGGTCTATAAACTGACTTACAAACAATACAGATTTGCTGTTGGCGTTTCAACTTTCTAAAACATCAATTGAGACTCCATTTGTTAGTTATTTCTAGGCTCAAGGCTTTTGTCTAAAACTCTCCTTCCAAAGGAATGATGCTATTTGCCAGTTTGCACCCGCCCTTTACACATAAGTGTATGTCTTATCATATGTGTGCATATATTCTTTGACAGATGCTGCTATTCAACAAGTGAATTGGGACACCTCAAAAGTAAAGGATAAGCTTAGACGTGACATTGAGGCTCATGTAGCTTCAGTTCGAGCTACTAAATTATCTGAACTTTGTGCCAAATACGAGGTTGGCCCCAGTTTGAATTCATCTGTCTGTGTTACCATACAGCACAGAGGATCCTTGTCTAATCTTGGATATGTCGTTTCAGGCACAACTTACCAAAGCTCTGGCAGATCCAGTTGAATCTCTTCTAGATTCAGCCAGTGATGATACGTGGCCAGCTATTAGAAAGCTTCTTCAACGCGAGACCAAAACTGCTGTTTCAGGTCTTGAATCTGCTGTGTCAGCTTTTGAACTCGATGAAGCAACCGGGAAAGAACTGCTTGTGAAGCTGGAGAAGCATGGAAGGAGTGTTGTTGAGTCAAAGGCAAAAGAAGAAGCTGGAAGGGTTTTGATTCGTATGAAGGACAGGTGGGCTGTGTTCCTTACCGACAGCTCATATATCTTTCTGTGCAGACTAAACTGAAACGATTTTACAGGTTCTCAACACTGTTCAGCCGAGATGCTGATTCTATGCCGAGGGTGTGGACAGGAAAGGAGGACATAAAAGCTATAACTAAAACCGCTCGCTCAGCTGTATGTCAAATGCTAATATTTATATATATGAAACAGCAAGTAATTGTCTTAGGAACCCGAAGCATATTCATTCTCCCATTTTGCTGCAGTCCATGAAGTTGCTTTCTACAATGGCTGCAATTCGGTTGGAGGAGGATGGTGATAACATCGAGAACACTCTCTCCCTTGCTCTTGTTGACACATCAAAACCTGGGACTACAGATAGGAGTATCCAATTGTCCGATCCACTTGCCTCCAGCTCATGGGAAAGGGTAACAAAGCTGTATTTTACATGTCAAATTTATGTTCCTCTGCCAATGCACAGAAGCAATGCCCAGTTTTTACTTAGCATTTTCTTTAAGTATGAAACATATATTTTGCTGAGGAGATGCCATTCATGAGCAGGTTGCCGAGGAGAAGACTTTAATTACCCCTGTGCAGTGCAAAAATTTGTGGAGGCAATTCAAAGCTGAAACTGAATATACAGTTACTCAAGCCATAGCTGCTCAGGTATTTCCACATTTTCCATTCCACCAGTTAACTGATACTTATGTGCTATTGAAACCTTGTGGATGTTATCTAAATCCCTCTATTTTGTTTATTACTTTTTTTTTTTTTTTTTGGGGGGGTGGGTAGTGGGAATGGTCCACTTAAATATAACTGTTTGAGAGGATCTATCTGCTAAATATTACTGTTGCCTTGATCAGGAAGCAAATAAGAGGAACAACAACTGGCTGCCACCTCCATGGGCACTTGCTGCAATGGCTATCCTTGGATTCAACGAGTTTATGACATTACTGAGGTATTTCTTTTGTCTGCAGAAACAAACATGCATGTCAGTAGTGGAGTTATCACTTTTGACCAGGCTAACCTTTCCACTTGAATAACAGGAATCCGCTTTACCTGTTTGCCATATTTGTGATTTATCTTGTTGGAAAAGCCATTTGGGTGCAGTCAGAAATTGGAAGGGAATTCCAACATGGATTTGTGAGTATTCAAACCACTTTTTGTTGCACTCGTTAGCCACCTAAATATTGTCTAATCAACTTTATTCTTGTGCTGTCACCCAGCTTCCTGCCATCCTTTCACTGTCGACGAAATTTGTTCCCACTGTAATGAACATCCTGAAGAGATTAGCTGACGAGGGTCAGGCACCTGCAGTAGCCCCAGAGAGGCAAAGAGAGATGGAGCTTCAACCAAAATCCACCAGGAATGGTTCTTCATACAGCAATGTGACATCGGCAGGGTCATCCAGTGTAACCACTTCAGAGATTGGACCTGAATATTCAAGCCCAGTGGCGCAATGATTTGGCTGATCTTAGCTTTTGGCTGGAAACCCACTAGCAGTTGAGGAAAAATAGGGTGCCTCGAGAACATAGGAAGATCGAGGCGCCTTGCAGTTTTTGTATGCTTGCCCTTTCCAAACTGATGCGAGGTGATGAGGTGGCACTGTCCATTACTGTTATTTAAGGAATTTTTGGGCTGGGGAGTTGTTTGTAAGCATTGTAGAATAACCTTGTTTCATTTTTTTTGGTTTCTGTAAACATGAATACATGATATGTGATGGTTGTATAGAAGATCTGCCAGTCAGGCATGGGGAGCATATCAGCGCATTCCACACAGCTATAGTGGGCAGTGGGTTGCATAGTTGCGAGAAGCATGTAAATGTCTTTAAACTGCCATCGGATTTGCGATGGACTAGTACTGGTGTTCTGGAATAATACAGACGAACGTGTTGTGACTTCGCGAGCCGTTGGTAACTTATTGTCCCCATATTCGGTATAGTTTTTATGCGTATTTGGAATCGATTTATATTTGAGCCTCTTGTGGCGCAGATTGTCATCACTTTTGATAGGCGATCTGGTAGTTGTTTAATGTTTGGTAGTGCTTCTTTCCAGCTCCTGTGAAAAAGCTCTATCAAATAGTTTAGCAGGAAGGGCTGTTTTGGAGCAGCCATAATAAATTACGGATTCTTTCAAAACCGCTCTGGCTCGTCTGGCGATACCTGTTTAACAAAGTCATTTTTAACTTTCTGCAAAAGCACCACGGGGGTCTTGGTGCAAGCTTTAACCCTTTTTATTATTTTATTACGCGACACGGCATAAAGGTCTGCCGAGTGCCGACGCTGTTAGAATTAGATGTATATGGGGTAAACGACCAAGAAAATGATTCTAGAAATGTTTCGTCTGGACCCAGTCGCTGCTGAAAATGAATTTGGTTCCGACCCCTTTTCTGGTTGGCCGAAATTCACAAGTTTGTTGTTGTTTTGGTACACCGTCCGTACAATACTGTCCGGGCAAAGGACACCACACGCACATGGAACTACTTTCCTAGAGGTTTACATACATGTTGTACAACAAACACCACAGTCCGCAGTCCGCACAGCACCCAACCAAACAGTACGATTTATTCTACGGTGGAGCTTCGTGTTTCGGAGATTTGAAAGGACGCAGTTCTAGAATAATACTTGATCAAACAATCTGAAGTTTTAATCAAATTTATATAAAAAGAACTACTAATATTTATTAATATTGAGTAAAAATCATTAGATTCGCCTGAATATTTTTGTATAATATACTTATTTATATATTGATACTTATTTTCTAAAAAACTTAATTAAACGTGTAGGATAATCAGAACAACGGGTCAGGTACCGTACAGCACAGCCTTGCTGGCACCTTGGAGTCCATGAACCTGAAGGCGTTTTGCTTTTTCGCTCGAATCCATCTCTTCCGACCCCCGCAGCATCACATTCACAGCTCCGGTCCATCTCCGATTAAGACAGCCACACCCATACTGCTCGGGCTTTGGAAGCTTTACCTAGTGAAACTGGTGTGATGGGCACTTAAAGTTGGCCGCAAACATAGGTACATGTTGCGTCATCAAAATTAAGAAACTACCGTGAACTCGGAGAATTACTCATTGTCAAGACTATTAGTTTAACCTATGGCATTAAGAGGGTCTCTTGATTTCTTTGGTGCTGTGCAACAGAGATGGAGGGCATGTTTGGTTTACTGCTAAATATTGCCACACCAAAGCTGTTGCCTTTCACGCCACCGTCTCCTAGGGCAGGATTGTTGGCTCCTTGCTCTGCCATCGCTGCTGCTACAGTCGCGCCTAGGGCTCCTCTTCTTCTACTCCGGTGACTCTACTGAGGATAAGGGGAGGGGACTCATCCTTTTCCTGTAGTTTTCTAGTGTCTAGGGTTTAAGTCCAAATAAATTTTAGGCAAAATTAGATGATTTTTTTTTTGTTGGGATCGTGTTTTCTATGATGACTTCAATAATTTCCATGACGAGATCGCCATTGCAGGCATGGATTTCATCAGTAGGTGACCAATTTGTGGCATCTATCTATAAGGGGAGGGGTGCTTCTAGGAGCCCCTACGAGGGCAGTGACTCTAGATCATCGATCTTGTCGTTGATGGTCGTGGAGAAAAATTTAAGGTCTCCAAATGATGATTCTGCAGTCTGTGTCGTACCTGATGAAGTAACTACCGATATTCTTTTAGCGATTTAGATATGTTTTGGACTGGTTCTGAAGCGTTGGTCGTTGGATGCGGCATAAGGATTGTAGTTTGACTCTGATGTTCGTAGAAAGCCATTAGGAAGGAAGCCGATGGAAGAATCTAGATAGAATGTTATATATTTTTTATATCAGATTTTTTTTTTGCGTGTAATTCGGGAATGCGCTGTGCCAAGATTTAATATAAGTCCCTCTTCCCTTTGCAAAGAAAAAATATTGCCACACAAAGTTTTGGTTATGTTTTTAGTTTTTGAGTTCACTATTGTAACTATGACACACCAAATTTTTTAACATTCCACACGTCATAGATCTATTTTTTCTCTAAATTTTGTTACAGGTGTAGTTTTGATTTTGTGTGTCACACTATGTAGTAGTCATAGTTTTTCTAAGGTTAGGTATGGCAATGTTTAACAGCAAACTAAGCAGACCCTGAGTTTTTTCACTAGTATATCAGGATTTTACTCCAATAACAAACGCCGGTATTTATTCGATTCTGGTATTCATGTAGCCGGGCAGGGCACGTGTACCAGTGGCATGAAGTTATTTACTACAAATTTCATTAGATGAAGAAAAACTAAAAGAAGAGAACAAAAAGTACACTCCTGAAAGCGCAAGGAAAAAAAGTTTATTTAACCACCATTAACAATAGTTGGATCTGATTTGCCTGTCCCAATTGGAAAAGGGATGTTTTCTAACCTTATTCAACTTTTTGAAAACATCTTTAATTTGCTCAGTAGGTGGGTTTAAAACTGGTTTTGGCTGATATATGGCACCACGTGCATCAGCCTCGAGAAAATTAAATCATACTAAGTTGATAGTTAAGAGAAGTCAGTTATACTTTATGAAAAAGTCATAAATATATATTTTTAAAAAATATCTAAAAATATGTAAACAACTTTCCAAATATTCTTTTTCCTAAGCTACCGAATCTAAATTGTACTAAGTTGATAGTTAAGAGAAGTCAGTTATACTTTATGAAAAAGTCATAAATATATATTTTTTTAAAAATATCCAAAAATATTTAAACAACTTTCCAAATATTCTTTTTCCTAAGCTACCGAATCAGCTTAACTTTGTACTTGGTCTACTCTCTCCGTCCTAGAATTCTTGTCGCTTTTCGCTTTCTCGAGAAAAAAAACTGTCCCTAGTTTTTTATAAATAATAAATATTATCGAGGCTGAGGTGGAGATTGAGATGAAATTTAACATATGCAGCTGAGGTGGAGATTGAGATGAAATTTAACATATGCATGCACCGATGCACGGAACCATTTGTGCATGATATTTGCTCCCCTGAATTGAATGTGACGACCCTTAATCCTTTTTTTGGTGCACTGAATTTTTCAAGCGCGCGGTATGTTTCACCGGGTCGCACTCCGAGCACCCGGCACATGCGACGATGACTTTGATAACCAAACCATCTCTAGTAAACAAATCCTTGGGTGACCCATTCTGTGGCATGCATGTAACTATGCCGGACCGCATTTTTGTCACGGCACGTCTTGTACTTGTGCCTATATAACTTATTAAATACAATACCCCATTAAACAGGTTACAAGTGGCGTGGAGACTGTGGACATACAGGAGAACAACAAGAGTTTTCTATAACAAAAATGTATAAATGGAAGCAGGCAAATTCGCCTATGAATTAGCTACAGATGTTAATGATTATATACCTAGATACACTGTATATACCACCATATATGGTGGTCACACTTGTTTATGATGGGTGGGTTAATTAGCTACCGTTGGCTCGCCGCCGACCGATGTCATTCATGATAAGGGTGAAGGTGAAGGCGAGAAAGGACGAGGTCCCGGCCGAGTACTGTACGTAATAGTACGTGGCAGGACTGAGGACCGGACGACCAGTCTGCAGTCTGCGCCAGCAGCGTTCTCTCATTTTTGCTCTGGCTCGCCGTTGATCGGAACCGATCCTTGCATCCGAGTATGCGGCCTGCCTCCGAATTTGACCGGCCTTCCCTGCAGCTTCGCCCACGCATGCATGCACTAGCCGCGACTTTGACCGACTATTCCACTCTCGCTTCCTCCACCTGTCATTTTTATTTTTATTATTTTTAAAAACAATTATAACGACCACCCCCACTTGGATTTTGTATAGTTGCACCCGCTACACCTCCTCTCCTCTCCTCTCCTTTGCAAATTAAAATTAGATGGCGAAATAATAATTCCAATTTTGCAACCAGAGTCTAGTCTAGATACATGGAGACCAACTCCCCTCCGCTGTCCGCTCCACCACGCCACCATATAAAGCAGCAGCAGCCTCGCTGCCTGCTCGCCATCTCACTCCCGCCGCCGCCACTCGCCGTCTCTTGGTTCGCCATCCGATCGTTCGATCCAGACCTATCCAATCCATCAGCATCTATCGATCGCCATGGATGAAGTGTGGTGCGGCCTGGACCTGCAGCAGCTGCAGGCGGGCGACATCGACGGCCTCCACCCTACTGCCCCTGACCTCCATGGCCATGACCCCTTCTGGCCAGCTCTAGCAGAGTATGTGCACCAGTACTAGCGTTCGTTCCCGCAATCCTCACTAGCTTCTTAATTAGGATCATAAACCAGGTGATCGATGCAGTCGATCAATGAGTCGAATGAATCCTGATTCTCTATGCGATCGGTTCAGGTGCGCTGCCAGCTTCCTCGCCGGCGACGACACCGCCTGCTTCGGCGTCGCCGACATGGACCTCACGGCCACGGCCTCCGCCAACGACACCAACCACCCCGCCAAGGCGGTCGCGGATGGCATGGACGTCACGAGCAGCTTCTTCGCCGACACCGACGACGCCCACCGCCGCCTGATGACGATGCGCCAGGACGAGCAGCAGCCCGTGCACTCGTCGTCGTCGCTGTCCTCCAAGCGCTCCCTCTCCGTCGACAGCGGCGGCTCCTCCTCCACCTACTTCCCGCTCGACGACACCTCCGCCTTGCCCGCCGCCATCTTCTCATCGCCGCCGCCGCAGCCCGCGCTGCCACAGCCGCCGGCGCTCCTGCAGCAGCAGGACCCGTTCGCAGGGGACGACGAGGCCATCATGATGGCCATGATGGCCGTCCTCCTCCTCCGCGTCTCCCTCCTCCTCCGAGTCCTCGTCGCCGCCGCACGGAGCCTCCACCGCCGCCGTGCACCCGCGCCTGCACTTACACGGCGGGGCGGACAGCGCCAGCCACGTCACGGTCAGGAGCAGCAGCCTCACCGTGGCGCCGGACAGGACCACCAGTGCCGCCGCACGCCAGCAGCAGCAAGAGGCAGCGGGGAGCAACAACAGCAGCCAGGTGTACCACATGATGTCCGAGAGGAAGAGGAGGGAGAAGCTCAACGACAGCTTCCACACGCTCAGGTCGCTCCTCCCACCATGTTCCAAGGTATGTAGTATATTCATTCATCGTCCAGGTTAAACTAAACCTCCTTAATTTGCTACTGCACTGTTACTACTGCCATTCAATTTATATTTCCTTATTTAAGTCCTATTTAACATTCTTTAGTTGCAAGTTAAATTTCTACACTTTTCACTTGTTGATTTGACTAAAAAAATTCAAACACTATAAACCAAGGAGCATGTAAAATTCTAGACGTAGTACGTCGTTATATAAACCCTGAATCAATTGACGGTTAGATTTATTGATATAAATAACATAGTTGCTATATAATGCTAACGTCCAAGATGCAAAAAGTACGGGCCACTTTGTTATAAAATTGCAATATTTGTGTTATTGTTATTATCAAATTAGGATTCCATGCACATACACCATTAGAATATGTGTATATTCTTTTCTACAGAATTGTTTGATGATTATTATCGATGACTAGCACTCAAGCAGAGAGAGGCAGGCATCTGCATTTGATTTTGATTTGCTGTTTATATTTTCAAGGATATTTACATGACCTGCCTATTAGAGGCACGGTCTAACCTTAGAACAAACAATTAAGTATATTATTATATGGATTTTTTTAATCCCTGGGTCGTTCATTTACGATTTCATTGTCGAGAAAGGACCCATCCCTAAAAACAACAACAAAGTTATGATAAGACACGTTGCTTTTGTGAGGCAGAGAATAGATGCTCTGTTCCTTTTCCAAATTTTTTAAAGGTGACTTGGAAGAAGGGAAGTCTTGCCACTATATATGTAAGGATAGCTAGCGTTATTTAACCCTTTGATTGAAAAGGACATTGACCGAAGGAAGGTGTTTTTAACCCTTTTGATTGAAAAGGATTGATTACTGTAGAAGGTGATTAAAAGCACCATAGGATTTTTTTTAGAAGATGAATAAAACAAAAGGGATTGATTACGTAGATTCGTGACATAATATAGAGGTCCCTGCTGTGCGCACAAGCTGCTGAGAAGGTCCAATACGATGCCACGGAAGCTTCCCAGGACGAAGTACACTGGTGGTGGATCAGAGCCATGCTAGGATTATTTATGCATTATTAGTAGACTGCATGCAGAGCCGGTGGAAGCCTTCAGCAAAATTGTTTTGCTTGATCCTAAAAAAAAATTGTTTTGCTTGCTGTTAACAAATGACAAATACTTCTTTTAGTCATCGGGTGATGCGGTTTTGAATATTCGAAAATTACTAAACAACATGCAAATGTATATAATAAGAGTTGATCCGTCCACATATATATTGATCGAGCAGAAAGAAAGAAACCGCGCGCAGCATATTTTAGATCTTTGTCGTATGTACTGCGCAAATATGAAATATCTTTACTTTGTTGTACATAAAATAGAACAATATGAATTACTTTTGCGGGTTGCAACTGAAGTAGGACTTATTGGAAAGTCAAGTGTGTCGGGGTGGTCAATAGTTTCTTCTTTCCAAGGGAAGACATCAGCCGAGGAAGGCGATTGGAAGGACCAGCTTGTTGTTGCTGTCCAAAATGGTCCACAAAATGCAAGTTGATGACAGACAGGGTAGGTAGGTGCAGAGAGGAACAAGCAACAACTACAACGACAATGAAAAAGTCCAAAAGACTAAATGAAATATTTGGATTCTTGGAAAGATGAACAAAGTAACCATCATCTACATTACTTTACACTTGTCAGTGGTTACCACGAAACAGCCTGCCTGCTGCCTGGAAAAATCGTAGAACTGGAAGGAGATTGATTGCGTGCCAACATGGGCTGTCCTAATCAGCTGAGCAAAGCAGATTAGCCACTCGTCGCCTCGTCGGTGAATGAGTGAAACTACCCTTTCATGAATGCGACAAAGCTTGAGATTTGCCTTTTGCATTGACATCCTATCCTATAAATAAAGCCCCGCTTAATCGGGAAGAAGTGCTTTCGAAAGAAGAAAGAAAGAAAAGGCGAAACACGCGCAGTCCGCAGCTTCCAACATAGTTCCGATGAACATAAAGCAAAGACAAACAGGATACCAGGAACTTCTGAAAATTTTAAATTCACCATCATACATAATGTCACGTCAATCTTGCCTTCTTTGATATATATTTTTTCAAAAAAAAATGGAACTTCCCTTACGTATACGTGCATCAATCGATCGCAGAAGGACAAGACGACGGTGCTGATGAACGCGGCGAGCTACCTGAAGACGCTGGAGGCGCAGGTGTCGGAGCTGGAGGAGAAGAACACCAAGCTGGAGAGGTACGTCCCCGGCGAGGATGGCGGCGGCGCCACGTCGGCGGGGCACCGGAGAGCCAAGGTCCATATCGCCCGGGCGGCGTCGGACGAGCAGGAGGTGAGCCTGACGGTGATGGTGATGGTGGAGTGCGACATCGTGGACCTGGTGCTGCACGTCCTGGAGCGCCTCCGGTGTATGGCCGGGGTCAGCGTGCTATCCGTCGACGCCGACACCTACTCGCCGCAGGCGCTGCTCAAGGCGCTCGCCAACATCAAGCTGCACATCATGGTATGATATGATTATATTTTTCTGTGTCTTGCATTGCATTGCATTTGTCTTGGTTAGCTCATCGATCATGCATTGATTAATCAGTAACTTGATGAGGCGATCAATTAGTAGAGTAACTTATTCATTGACATGTGTATCTGCCCTTGCCTTGTGACCACGCAGGACGGCGACTGCTGGAACGAGGCGGTGTTCCGCGAGGCCATGAACAAGGCCGTGCACGACGCGACCTCGTCTTCCTCCTCGCCTGCCTCCTGCGCCGCTGTGGCCCCCTCGTCGCCGCAGCCTAGCAAGGCAGGAGCTAGCAGGGCGATCGAGTCCTGCATGCCTCGGATCTTCCGCCAAAAGGTTGCCTGTGGGCGAACTGTGTGGCGACCGGTTCAGCCACCAACCGCCATCGCTGTGCGTGCGTGCGTGCCTCGGCAGTCATCGTCGTCGTCGACCATTGAAGCGGTAAAACGCCGTACTGGCGCCCGGTGAGGGACCTGCAAGACGACGAGCCAGGATTGCACGGGGGATTAGAGGAGTTCTAGTAGTAATTTGTGGTTAGCGAGTAAGAAACCCTGTGTTGCCGTAATGTGACCACATAGAGGTTGCAGATTACGGAATCAACTCTGTGGTTTTAGGTTGTGTGATACCGTGTGCCTAGCTAGTGTGGGCAGCAGCATGCATGTTGCCACTCTGTACCAAGTGGGTGGAGGAATTTTGTACATAGGAAATCAAACAAAGCTACTTGTTTTTTTTACGACAACTATAATAATTGACCAAGGGCTAAAAGAGCTTTTTGACAATGTTTTTGGTACTAGATCAGCAAGAGTCTGTCTACTAAACAATAGGTTGTTTTGTAGGTTCCTGACACTCGGTTGTTGAAAGACTAAAAAACACTCGAATTCCACAACTAAGCCAAACTGAGTGCTAGAGACAAAGAAAACACACGGATTACAGATCCTTAGATCACAATCCAATGGTCACAATCAGATACTACAAAACTGAAGTATTAAGGAGAAAAAAAATATATATGTATCAAATAACTCGTATCCTCTATTTCACAATCAAATAAACAAATTTACATCTCCAAAGATAAATATTTATACTTGCATAGCTAGTATAAATTTAAAAAACAAGCCAATGTACAAGCATATGGTGCACAAAAGGGGTGATTGATTGCGCAAACAAGGCCGTCCTCGAATGCTTTGCCTGCTTTGCCATTCCGCTATCGTGTTTAGTTCCCTTCCACACAATTTGCCTGCTTCGCCTCATTCCTCTGCCCTCCGCCATCCCACATGGCTCTGCCTTCTTGATTTCTCCTTCCGTGAAGGATGGCGCGATACACGCATGGTGTAAGGCCCAATGTGTTAACACCCACAACACTGATGCATGCATGTAACCAAACATGATCTCATCTCGTTGCACTAACAACAAAAACAACCAAACGTTGCAATTTTTATAGATATAATCTACAATTTTTAGATCTAAGAATAAATAAATCATAAACCCAACAAAATTTTCATATGACTATAACAGAACACATCTGACGATTAAAGTCATTGATACTATCCATATGACTATAACAAGCATGTAAAAGCTTTCATGAAGCGCACATATTGGCCTGTTAGGATTTCTAACACACAAACAACTATGCTCAGCAGGTCGCTGTTGGACAGACTTCAGACCTAAGATTGCTCCAAATCAAACAAGCACTACAACATCTAGCAATGCACCTTAGGTCAGCTAGACCCCCTACCTCACCTGAATCAATTCCAGCACAACAAGCATGCATATTCACAATCCTAGGCAGAGGAATCAAACTAGCTATATAGACCAATTTTTTTCTATGAAACCACAATTACAGATCACAAGATACAGAAATACCAACACATAACTTTTTTATAAGGAAGAACACATCATAATTTTTTTTCAATAGAAGCACAATTACAGATCACAAGACATAGAAAGACCAACACATAACTTTTTTCTATGGAAGGATAAATCACAATTTTTTTCCAATGGAATTACAATCACAGATCACAAGAGACAAATCACAAGAGACAATTTTTTCTATGGAATGACATATCATAATTTTTTCCCTATGGAAATACAATCATAGATCAGGACATAACATATATTTTTTAATGGAAGTACAATTACAGACCACGAGACATAGAAATACCAACACACAACTTTTTTTTTGTGGAAGGATAAATTATAATTTTTTTCAATGGAATCACAATCACAGATCACAAGAGACAAACCACAAAAATAATTTTTTTTTACTATAGAAGGACATATCACAAATTATTTTTCTATAGAAACACAATCATAGATCAAGACATATCACAATTTTTTTATGGAAGCACAATTACAGATCACAAGACATAGAAATATAAGTGACATGGCAAGAATTGAACCGGTACCTCAATTTGACTCTTGAAACTGGATGGGGAAAAATCAACTCTTTCTATGGCATTTTACAAACTTACAGCAAAACATGCAAATTTTCTTGTGTCCTTGTCAGGATCAGAACATCTATCAACCATGAGCTGGATCACCTTATTTCCTGCCTTTATTATCGGACAACAACAAAGTTCATATCACTGCCATACAAATTCAGTCCGCAAACTAATTGAAATATACATATTTACTTACAAGTGGGCCATAAAAATAGGAGCTATGGTGCCACATGTTGCCAATGCCATTGCAAGCTTTTTGCCCTTATATCGGGGACTCTATTTGATAAGAAGTTCTTCAAAAATCCAACAAGTCCAGCTTTTATCAATGGGTACATAAAAGTCCTATTGGCCACAAGAATACAGTATGTTTTCTAGGCATACAACAAAGTTTTGACACTAGAATATAGTAGATAGGTAACAGAGGGAAGTCAAGCCGTGTGTGTGAGCCCTTGCATCCCTTCATGGCCCAGCACCACCCGGACACCATCGTCGTCGACAGCTTCTACCTGTGAGCTGTAGAAGTTGATGCCCAGCATGGGATCAATGGGGGACCCCCAGCACCGCGTCGCGCTGAAGCGCGGCTAGGTGATGTCCCACATCACAATCAGCACCTACACCTCCCAATCGCCCTCTACTCCCCCCGCCACATCCTCCGAGCCTCTTCTACATGCCGCTGCCAGAAGCTGGCTAGAGCTTCCCCTAGTCAGGACCATCTCCTCCCTCCCTGTTTCCACAACAACCCAACCAAAATCTCCAATGAACTCATACAGATTGACGAAATAAATGGGATGAGATGGAGCACGCACCTTCAGCAGCACTCCCACATGGGGAATCATGACCTCACCGACGCAATCGAGCTATTGCTACCGAAATCGCCTCGGGACGCCATCACCGAGATAGAGAGAATGCGGCAATGCGGGTGGGGGACAACGAGAGAAGAAAAGAAACAGAGAGGCACGATTACCGGAGTTTGAAACAGTAAGCACCACCTGTGGCCCACATGTCAACGACGCGTGGAACACAAAGTGCAAGAGACAACGAACGACCCATGATGGCCATCCAACGCCAGACAAATTCATGTGTAAAAACCAACAGAAACACATGGTTGTTGTATAGCTTTTCTGATTAGGAATCATGGAAAATGTATTGGAGCATCGAATTTGGAGCGTGGAGGGGCGGCGCCACCAAACTGCAGCCACCCCCTTAGTGACAAAACCGGCCTGGCAGGTTTTGGGACTTGACCAGGCTGATTCTATACGCCTAGCTCGCCGGCTTCCCTGGACCAACAAATTAGTTTTTGGACATATTTTGCTGTAAATAATATGGTGATTTTGATTTGAACTTGTTTTTACTGGGATAAGACCACTCTCCTCTATATATATCAGAGGATCATGGCGGATTGAGAGATCCAACATCTAATTAACCTTTTGCATCTACTATACCTTTTTTTGCCTTTTTCCAATCACTTGATGTTCGCTGCATCTCCGTTAAATCCAGCGGCATTCTAGGTGGCCTTGCCGATTGTAGGACAACTCAAGTGTGCATCTCCCTGATGGGTTGTTATCCCTAGAGGTGTTCGTGAGTTCTTGCAGTGAGCGATAGGTTCTAAATCAGCCTAATCAATCTCTAGATTGATTTCACTGATTTTAGAGTTGCTTGCTGCTTATGACAGGTTGTGTGTGACCTCGGGCATTCCGGCCCTTGTTGGTGTGTGATTCGGATCGATGTCAACATACTTTATGGCCACTCGCTAAGGAAAGACAAAGATCAATCGAGTTCAAGATGCCTCGAAGATCACGAGAACAATGGGATGGGTGATCTCACTAGCGCACCCAATGAGAGTAACATCATCCATCCCACTACTTTTGATCAACTTCTAGAGGATCTCTGCACTACAACTATTGCAATATGCTAAAAATGGTTGCAATAGACAATATTGCAACACTAAAATTTGGTTGGTAGGTGTTGTTGTTGTAACCATAGTCTAATGTTTGCACTATGATTTTTTTTTGTCTTGCAATTAGGTTTCCCTATTGCAACACCATGGTAACTATGGCAACACACCGTGGGTCTAATGTTTGCACTATGGTGTGCAGACCATAGGATGGGTGATCTCACTAGCACGCCCAATGAGAGTAACATCATCCATCCCACTACTATTGATCAACTCCTAGAGGATCTCTGCACTACAACTGTTGCAGTATGCTAAAAATGGTTGCAACAGACTATTGCAACACAAATTTGGTTGGTAGGTGTTGTTATTGTAACCGTAGTCTAATGTTTGCACTATGGTTATTTTTTGTCTTGCAATTAGGTTACTATTGCAACACCATGGTAACTATGGCAACACACCATGGGTGTTGCAAACCATAGTATAGCCACCCACCATGGGTGTTGCAATAGTAACACCCCGTGTTGGCAGAGATACATGGAAATATGTGCACTAGCAACAAAAAAATGGGTGTTGTAGTAGACCTTATTGCCATGCATCAATATCATCACAATAGATGGACCCTCTATTGCCACATTATCTCTATGGTTGCTATAGGTGGAACCATATGTTGCCACATCAAATATTTGGTTGCTATAGGTGGCCTCTCTAATACCACACTATCTCTGTGATTGCTATAGGTAGAACCCTCTATTCCCATGATAAATGTTTGGTTGCTAGAGGTTGTCTCTATATTGCCATGATCAATAGTTGGTTGCTATACTTGGACCCTCAATTGACACGCTTACTATTGTGTTGTTACAGCTTGGAGACTCTATTGACATGCCCGTTGTTTCATTGGTACAAGTTTTTTTACCACATCATTTGTTTGTTGCTATAGCATGTGTTGCAACGCCAAATGTTTATGCCGATAGTCGATATTGCAACACTTTGTTTGGTGGCTTCAAACAATAACTGCACACCGAACAATATAACATGAATGAAACATTTAGACATCTATTAAACCAAAATATGCTTTGTTTGTACAAATCATTAATGAACCATCCAATGCCAAACTCAACCTAGACACACATACATATGGTAAACACATAAGGTATCCAACACACACTTGTTTGTACACGTCAAAAATCTAATGAACTATGTCTACCAAATCGGCAGAGGTTGGATTGACATTGACCACCTCATCACGAGTGACTCATCCTATTTCCTTTCCCAATCTCCTTTTGGCCTCTCCGCGATCTGCATCCCCTTTGTACGGCGGCACTAGCAGAGTCGACGGATCCCGTAGCAAGAGATTATTTATAAAATATGGGGACTCATTTTTAATAAAAAAGCACACCAAGGGAAGAAATAAAAACCACCACCTCCCATCTCCCTATAAAAGGGATAGAACAAGATCTTAGTAGGGGTACTTTTGGTCTCTTATTCACTTGCTCCATTCTCCCTTTCCACTTTGTCTTGTTGGTCTAAGGACCAATGGTGGAACTAATATGTGGTTGGCTCATGAAAATTTCTTTCCATGAAAGCATTTTTAGATAGAAACCATTTGGTGAATGTGTAGCACTGTTAGAGCACAAACACAAAAGAAAATCTTTTTCTGATAAGTTTCTAAAGTTGACTAATGATTTGAAAGATCCAACGTACATTATGATGATGTTCAATTGTTCATATATGGTCACATGTGATATTGTTTGAAAGTATAGTTCAGAAGAATATATACCTTGAATAGCTATAAAATTTTGGCGATATCTTTAGAGGACCCACATATTGCTCTCCTATGGTTTTAGTGTATCAAATAAAATAAATTAAATTTGTTGGACAAATAGTGTGATAAAGTAGTGATACTTAATAACAATAGTGTAGACTTAGACTGTAAATATAATAAGTTGTATTTAGGATCAATTTTAGTTATTAGTGACCGCATGTCTTATTTTCATTACAACATTATAAATATTAATCACATTAAAATATAAATGAAAAGTATAATAACAAAGATAGATATCGATGATTGGACTCTTTACAAACCTACCTCAACAATAGTTGTGGTTTTGAATGCTTTAGGAATTCAAATAGCATTATAGAAATTTGACACAATGTTAAATGTTGCATTGAAAGTGCATTTAGTCCCATTGTAGTTTTTGGTGTATTAATGAATCCAAATGAACTTGTTAGTTACAACGCAGCTTTTAATCCCTTAAAAGAATCAAAAGGATAGTTTGAATGAAATGACACTCCTCAATTGATTAAGCTTGAAATGCAAACTAACTCAAGTGGTTTAAATTGAATTTTATTTTGAATTTGAGTTCATGTTTTATCATACTATAAAGATGGATGCAATTCTAGGTGCTTCAAGGAAGATAGTGCTTAAATGCTTAAATGCTTAACTAAAAACAATTGATACATCACTGTACAATCACTTAGTGCTATTTTCATGATTTTTTGACCATCGAAGTTCCAACCGCCGAGGAAGTCCCGACAGAAGTAGAACTCCCCGACACATCACAAACCACCCTTATCCTTATCCTTAGGTGTTGGAAGTTTTGACGATCTGCATTAGAAGTTCCAACATTTAAAAGTTCCAACAAGAGTCAAAAGTTCTGGTAGCTCTATTTGCGTAATAGGTCGTCTTGTCCATACTGTTTGTCATGCAAAAAAACCTAGGTGTTGGAAGTTCTGACATTCTGCATTAGAAGTTCTGACAGCCTCCAGATGGGCTTTTTGAGCTAGAATTATATATATCTCTTCCCTTCTCTTTTGATTGTTACCCACTTATTACACTTGACTAACCTTTAGCCAAAACAACCTTCTACAATGCAAAGCTCCCCTCTCTTCTTCCCTTTGCTTCTAGCTTCAAATCTTCAAAAAGGATTTGAGTTGAGGGAAAGGCTCTTGTGTGAGAATCATCTAAAGCATGCTTCAACACTTGATTTCTCATCAAGATGGTTGGATTTGTGTTTGTTACTCTTGGGGTCTTGTCCCTAACTAGCTAAGCATTTCTCAAGGGCTCTTGATTTGTGGGAGAACACTGAGAAGTTTATATTACCCTTGATTTTCTAGGAAAGAATTTGAGCTGACCTGTGTGTTTGTTTGGGAGAGGCATGGATGTGGAAGATACTCTGGACTTTGTAATCACCTAACTAACGAGGATGTAGGCACTCCTTCGTGGGGTGGTCAAATCTCAGGATAAATCCTTGTGTCTCTCCTGCTTGTTGTTGTTGTGATTGCTTAAAATTACTTGTTCTTGTTTGTATCTTTCTCTCTCAAGCTCATTCTTAGGGTTTGGCCTGATCTATCAATTGGAGGCATTCTGAGGTATTCTACACCTTCATCTATCTACTAGGAAGCATGGTATAAAACATATTTGATTTTAAAGTTCATTTACTTATGGCTTTCACTTAGTTCATAGGTCTCGAAACTTCTACCACTTTGCGTCAGAACTTTCGACACCCATCAAAAGTTTTGGCCCAAACTATCGGAACCTCCAATAGTGACCATCTACTATTTCAAGTTTGTGTTTTAGAATTTTCAGATAAGCCTATTCACCCTTGTAGGCATTGTAGATCCTTTCATGCATCCATAATTCTAGACACCTATATAGTCATTGAAGTTTCATCCATAAACTATAATGAATAATAACAAGGCATGCAACAAGAAGTCATTGATGTAGCAGACAATACATGTAGATGGATCAATTGAGAACATGGTAACAAAATGAATCACTTAAACATTTGTAATGGGAATCACTGAGTGATGAAAAACACCAAATTTTCAATAATATTATGAAGGCATTATACAAGTCAAATAAATAATGAAACTACCAAAGTAATTGAAAGGTCCTTATTTAGTTCTGGTAATTGAGTGACAACCTAGGTGGACTAATTGTGCTTATGTGAGATATGTAGAGAACTAGTCCACATGATGATGAAGGAGCTTAATTGCACGTGATGCACAACATGGAGTCATGTGGCTTGGTGGAGAAGATCAAGACAAGACTTGGCTTGACAGACTGATTGCAATGGTAAAGGGGCAAGTTGGTGGCTTGAAGCCATTGGTACCGAGAGTGTCGGGAGGATTGAGCAAAGACTTGGCGCCCGAAAGACCCGAAACAATAGCGAAGACCAAGTGAGGTCAAGATCGATGGACCAAAAGTCATGTGATGATATGAAGTGGATCATATCATTTGTGATTGTGTTGGTGCATGTTTTGCATCAACATTGGAGGAGATGGAATGGAATGCACAAGGTAAATGTATAACCCATAGGACATTTCATTTCACCGGTCATAGGTGTATAGAGAAGTTTATGACCAAATTTAGGATAGATGGACATACTATCAAGAGGGGCAAGCTTATTTGCATATTGGTCATCTAGTGCCACTTGAGTGATCTAACTTTACGATGTTGCTAGGATCAAGTGGTGTGGTGAGAGCAAGTGAAAACCCTTCAAAAATCACTACTAATTTTTTTACCCTATTGCACAAGTATTTTTTAATGTAATAGGGCCAAAATTGATGTGATATCTTTGTTTTGCATTAATTTCACGTTTGATGTGAACCGATGCAAGAGATTGTGATGCAATAGCCTATCGCATCGGTTTATAGTGATCAATGCGAGTCATCATCGACCAACCGTTGCCTCTTGCATGCAAAGTCTCTATTGCATCGGCCGTGGATAACTCTTGAATCAATGATAGATAGATGCAATAGGTTATTGCATGAAAATTATATTGATGTAATACATCTAATAAATTTGATGCAATAAGATTTTCTATTGCAATGGCTAACTTTAGTGCAATAGACCATATTGCATGGACATGAGATTTGGTACGACATAAAATATTGCATCGATATGAGGTTTGAGGCAATACAAACTATTGTATCGACATTATTTTTATTGCAACATAATCAATTCACCAAATAGAAATTCACAAAAGTACAAAATCCAATGGCACAATTAGCAACAATATTAATAACTTTCATCATCCAATTCAATAATATGTCCAATAATATAAAAAATTTTAAAAAATACTTCATAGTTCAAGAATGCCATAGCAAGGTCATTAGAGCATTCTAGACATATAATTAAACAATAAATTAAGGACTCTTAGCACAAATCATGAAAGGTTCATTATCATTGTAGA